>LRSR01005984.1:0-17346 GCA_001579985.1 Hypsibius dujardini | reverse complement strand
GTACGGATCGGGATGCTTATGTGGAACTAAATTTGAACAACGTCAGCCCAGGTAAATTCAGACAACGCCGACCAGGAAGAAATTTATGGTCGTAAAATCTATGAATTCTATGAAATCTATCAATCAATTGAGTATGTCTTCTCGGCGTGGTTATTAACGCCCGCATTGTTGTACTTTTTTGCCCAGCCCAGCGTCATAATTTCCAAAAATACGACGCAAGCCAAGTCACACCCGGTGGTACGGCTTACGACTTCGATTCCATCACCCATTATGGTCCGACGGAATTCGCCCTGAACACCAGCAGCTGGAGTTTGCGCGCGAAGGCGCCCAATCAGATCCGTCCGATTGGCCAGCGAGTGCGTCTGAGCATCACAGACATTCGCGAGATCAACACCATGTACCCAAACTCTGTGTGCGCGATACTCTACAAAGACGACGGACAGACGGGACCACATCTGCGGTTCCTCAAAAACACGGAAGCCACCTTTGATGCCGAGTGGTTCGACAGCTTCAGTTCGGCCCGTGTGACGAAGGCCTGCACGTTGACCATCTACAGCCAGGCCGGCCTTCAGGGCGCCTGGCAGTGGTACAGAGCGTCCACGTCCGAGGCATACAACTGGAGCTTTGTGGGATATTCTTATGACAATTTTGCGCGTTCGATGAAATGCGTTTGTCCCTAAAGGGTGACTTTTCATATGGGAATTTTTGCGTATATATATAATAATTCCCTCAATTAACAATAAGATGGTAAATACGAATCACTTCCAGTTCGAATTCTCGAGTGCCTTAACCCGCTCCAGTCCTACGCCACCATTGCGCCACAATTTTTCACCGAATTTCGTTCAATCAGCAAATCAACGGGTATTCCATGTGAAAAAGCCAAGTTGCACGAGACAAATGCCCGGATTTTTGGACATAAAAAAACGCAGTTCGGGGCTCGGGAACTCACACTTTTGGGTCCCAGAAACTCGTGCTTTTTGGTAAAGCAGCCATTTGAGGTCGCCGCGTTTTTTGAAGGGTTTCTTGTCATCGTACAACATTACCTCTTTTTGATCCCATAACGTGAAAAAGTTGAGGATACGTTTGCAAATTTTAAAGTCAAGAAATTTTAAAATCACGTGACTCTGAATTCTGGTGACACGAGATTTTAAAATCACGTGACTCTGAATTCTGGTGACACAAGATTTTAAAATCACGTGATTCTGAATTCTGGTGACAAAAAATTTTAAAATCATGTGACTCTGAATTCTGGTGACAAGAAATTTTAAAGTCACGTGATTCTGAATTCTGGTGACAAGAAATTTTGAAATCACGTGACTCTGAATTCTGGTGACACGAGATTTTAAAATCACGTGACTCTGAATTCTGATGACACGAAGTTTTAAAATTTTCAGATTTTGTAAGATGCTGAACGTTATATTCCAGTTTAATTTACTGTTTCACCACCGAAAGATTCCGGCTCTTCTCACGAACTCGGTGATGTCACTTTTAACTTGTGTGTTTCAACAGCAAAATTTAAAATTTGACAACCATTTTGAAAAAAATTGCCAAGAAATTTTTCTGCATATTTTGCACTAAAAGTATGTTAAATATAATAATTTCGATCAGGAAAGCTCACGGCGTACGTGTACCCATCAATGGGCTGTTGATGAGCTGTGACGGTGCCGGCGTCTTGACAGTACATGTACTGTATTTTTGCGTTAGACAGACAGCGTACGAGCTGTGGAACGTTTAATCGGCCACGCGGCGCTTGTGCTTTGTGCACGGTGCACACCTGCCGTGCACACGTTCCACTCCAGTACGAATGTCCCTGTCTAACGCAAAAAAAACAGTACTGCGCCTTAGGATTGCTTATCACCAAAACCCCATAGACAATGCCTTCCAAGATTCGGTGACCCTCTGAGTCAGTCAGTGACCTTGTAGAACACATTGTATTTGATAATCTGAATGTGTCTTATCATACCGAAAGACACGAGATAAATATAGTGGTACTTAAACCAAACCGAATTGGTTCATCATTTTGTTAGTGGACGCGAAGAATCTCATAAAATGGGGATCGCACTTTTCGTGCTTATATTCTTCGTGGGTAGCGTCCGGTCGGCTTCACTTTTCCCTGTAAAACCGGCTAGTGTTCAGGGCCACGTTGATGGTCCTCGGAGTTGGTATGCGGATATTGCCACGACGCATGGCCGCATTGCAAAGGATGATCCAGTGGTGAGGCCGACGCTGTTCGAGGGAGACATGGTCGGCATCGTAGAAGCCGGAGACAGTGAGAACGACATTGTAAGGGCGACCTTTCGGGGGCAAATTATGTCCATTTTGAAGCTTAACTAAATTAAAATTATCAATTAAATTAAGTATAATTTCCTCGTGGGTTGGATGAGATTTTTATCGTTTATAAAGTCTTCAGTTTGCTTAACAGAAAATGTGATCATCATTAAGTTCTGTATTAAAATAAAATAAAACTGTATCGAATTCCAATCTTCAAGCCGTATATGTCTGTCGTCCTAGGACGCAAAGCTCAGTCGTCTTTCAAAGTCCGGGGTCATCGCCCAGCGCTCCCGGTGGTACGGAGGATGGGTCTTCTATGAAATGTCCAGTACCCTCTGTAAACTTTTCGTCATGCTGCCTCACCCTCAATAGAACATCATTTTTCGCATATTATATTTGACACATATTATATTGATTGCAACAGCCACAACAGAACGCAGCAAGGTCTTAACCGCCTTCAAAGAGTTCGAGAAGACCGACGGAATTCGCTTCCACCCGCGGTCCGGGCATGCTGATTACGTGTTGATTAAAAAGAATGAACCCGGGTAAGTACCATCAGTCTAACATTAACCCTCTGGTTGCCGGGTGTTTTAGGTATACGGGTAGTGCTGGGTCAGCCAAAGTTGGCTTAAGTAGGGAAAGTACCTAACTTGAATGCTGGACATGACAAGGGTTCATTTGGCACTTTCCCTGCTTGGTTAGTGCCTTACCGCCAGGCGGCGCTTTTGCGCCTCCACAGAACAACCTGACAACAGCTGACATTTTGCCAATAGGGAATCAAAACATCTTCCTAGTGAGTTCAATTTTTTCATTCCGCTCTCGATCGCTTGTTTATTTAATTTTCAACTGGATTTCATTGGTATGGTTGTTGGCTAGGACCAGTTTTAATTTCGAAGCCCGGAATTTTTTTTTCAGCACGCACCGCAAGTTAGTATACATGCCATTTAAGTTTAAGCCAAGTTTAGCTTAATGACTTCTCACCACTTCCGAAAGTATTTTTCAAAAGTTGTTTTGACTTTATATTTTACGGTTCTGTTAGAGGATCAAAACAAAAAACCGTATCAAAAAAGTGCAAATGCTCGATCAGCAAATGGAGTTTGAAGGAAGAATTAAGCCAGTGTAAGCTGACCGGCACTCAGAGGGTTAAATCACGTGCATTATGCTACGATCATAAAAACTTCCAATCATAATCCGTGTCAAATGCGAGACGCCAGGACAATTGTGCATAGTCATTGTCAAACGAAAGTTTTGCGATACCGCTCGCCAAACATTGCGAGATGCGAGGACGTGACGTCAGTGCGAGAAAAGACGTCTGACACACATGCTCATAGTTGCCGGTCAGAACAACGAAATAGTTTGACACTTCATAGTCCCGCCCAAGGAAATCACCGCAACCATTCCATTCGTCACAGTAATTTCTTTTTCAAATTTTGAGTCATGGTTTTCAATAACCATTTGCCGAGGGGAAAAAACAAGCTGCTGGTACTGCACCAGCAGCTTGTCCTAATTACAGCACTGTGACAACTCAATATAACAGGATAATATATTATTATTTGAAAAATACTATCAACAAGATCAAACTGGAGAACAACTTCGAAATAGAAATTTCAAGAAAACGTCCAAACCATCAACAGTTTATGATTGGCTGGCCAGCTCTGGCATGCCAGATGATTCTTGCGAGACCACGCCCCAAAATAACACTCGTCTGGCAATGTTTTGCGAAATGTCTGGTGGAGTGCTCATAGTTCCTCTTGCAAAATGTCATACGACAATTGTTATATGTGCATCGATCGTGAACAACTCCGTCACAATTGAAGAGTTCTTCTGGCAAATAACACGGACTATGAACGTAGCATTAGTGTGGTCGCATGTTTCACTATAATAACGTGGCGCTGTTCTTTTTTACACATACCTAATAGATGCTGGGCTACAGTCGGGAAAGTCGGTGGAGTGCAAAATGTCAACCTCGGGACTGGTTGTTGGACCCACGGAACTATTGTCCACGAGCTGATGCACGCCATAGGTACTGTATTGCATCGTAGAAACGGTGGGAGCGGCGTTCGCTTCATGCTAGGGAACATCATTCAAAAACAAACGCCGCTCCCACCACTTCCACGATGCAATACAGTATGTATGCCTTTCCCTTTGGCGGAGGCCAGACAATAGGCCAGTTAATACGTCATTGAGTGTGAGCCCCATACGTATCAGCTGCATTGACGTTGGATCTGCTGTTGGACATCCGTGTCCATTGTTCTTTGTTGTTTTTTTTTGCAGGGTTTTACCACGAACAATCGCGCACGGATCGGGACAGTTACGTCGAATTGAATCTGAAAAACGTCGACCCCGGTAAAGCATATGAGAATCACGTAAATTAAAACCAGTGCTGAACTATTTTTTTTTGGAAACAAAATATTGAAAGAGAAATGAAAAAAACAACAAATGTGTTTTAGTCGAAAGAATTAGTTAATCTAGTTAAGCGTGCGTAGGTTTTAATTAACGTGCTTCTCATATTATACTGTAGCGCGAAAGAGTATTACATAAGGAGGTTAGGGTATGGGTGCCTGCTTTCGAAATTTTATTGACCCTTGAGGGGTGGGCACTTGCCCATTGGGACGCCCCGGAGCGCTCCCGGACCCCAAGCAAAACGGGTGGGGGTATGCTTCGGGAAGTCTTCTTTAGACCCTTGAGGGGTGGGCACTTGCCCATTGGGGCGCCCCGGACCGCTCCCGGACCCCAAACAAAACGGGTGGGGGTATGCCTCGGGAAGTTTTACTTAGAGGGAATGGCACCCAAAACTGACCGTTGTTTCCCTTATGTAATACTTGGACGACCCCTAACCTCTTTTGCATTTGCAGCCAACCATCATAATTTCCGTAAATACGACTCGAGCCAGGTCACACCGGGCGGCACGCCGTACGACTACGACTCCATCACACATTACCGAAAGACAGCATTCGCCTTGGATACCAACGGTTGGACCATCCGGCCGAAGGCCCCCCATCAGAGCCGTCCGATCGGCCTGGACCTGCGCCTGAGCACCACAGACATCAGCGAAATCAACGCCATGTACCCGCTCTGCGGAATCCTCTACCAAGAAGACGGCCTGAAGGGAGCTCATCTGCGGTTGCTCAAGGGAATACAAGACACTAATCTGACAACCTGGTCCGACAGCTTCAGCTCGGCCCGCGTCACAAAGGGCTGCACTATGACCATTTACAGCTTGGTCGACTTTAAAGGCAAAGGCTACAGTCTTAAAGCACCCACCACTTCGTCGGAGATCTACAGTTGGTGGAGCTTTGTGGGACAACCTTATGACAATGCCGTGCGTTCCGTCAAATGTCTTTGTACATAAAGGCGAGACTGTGAAAATTGCGTATAAAGCCCTGTATGATGACGCGTGATTGTTTAGTCTTATGTTCCGCATTCAGGCAGAAAGCCATTCATTCATTCCGATCGCGTATCTGACCTTCTTGCCGAATAACACGTGACCTGACCTCGTGCAAGACATACTCAATTCGTATGTGAAGATCAGAGACAAGAGACTAAGATATTGATTTATATTGTGAAGCGACTACGAATTGCAATAAATTTATGGCTTGCTTGTCGAATCCAACTCGCGGAAGTTGTGCAATGGGCTTATTGCAGTAAATAGTAAACAAAGAGCCGATAAACTGGTTAAATCCACACAAATATATCCACAAGGAACTGGCGAGATAGTCCTAATTATTAATGATAAGGCCGCAACTCAGCGTACCCACTTACTCTACGAGTCAGTTAACTTGACCTCTCCCCAATAAAAATATTAACTCTAAAAATATATCAAAGAGTGCATCGGAGAGCACATTTGGAGATGTAAATTTACTCGCGAAAAAGTCCTGTTATTTTCCCAAAATTTACCCTCCTCGGCTGAGAATTCCACAAGAGCAAATTTACTTGGCTGGGCCAAACGGTTCCAGGAGGAAAATTTACTACTGTAACAGGAAAAAATATTGCCGCACTTTAAAATTACTCGCGGGGTAAAAGAAAACGGCCAGGAAAAAACTAGAGACGACATTTCTACCGGAATTATTTTCTACCGCGCGAAACTTAAACATATGCGTATGAAAATCGTATTTTTAATTGATTAAAATAAATCAGCTAATCCGAGCTCCAATCGGCTGCTTCGTCAATCTAGTTATCGGCGTGAAGAGCTGACTTCAAACGGGCGATGCGTCCAGCAAACAACTTGGTCTACTCCTTGGTGAGATTGGACTTCGACTTCATCTCAATGAGCCACTCGGGTCCGTCAAATTTCTTTTAGTGATGAAAGTCGACCAGGTGCTCTGCATAAAAAAAGAAGGTTTGATGAATTGAACAAGAGCAAAATGACAAAAAACTGACGATGTGAGCATAACACGAACTATAATTGGGCAGTTTCCAGTGGGGGAAGAGGGAATTTCAGAATGGGATTACTGAATGACATCGATTTTTTGGTAATGCGATTTTCCGTATACTTTTTCGATGGCGAGCTTGGAAAGAAGAACGACCTCGATAACTTTATCCTCTCCATATTCAAAAACAACAACATTTGCCAAAAAGAAAGAATTACATATACATAACGTTTAAGCTGGCTGAAAAGCGTTTACTTTTCCTCTCCTGTGATCCATTCAGAAGGCCCAAAAACAACTGGGGAATGCAATAGTTCCTCTCGAGATTAGATGCGAGAAACGTTTTTGGTGCCAGAACCCGTCCCTTAAGCATTTTAAAGATGGGGAAGAGGAAAATAATCCAGAATAAATAATAATTAAATAAATAAATAATCCAATAAAACAGAAAGGCATCCATGCTTTAAGTCCGCTGAATGAATACCAGCGAGTTTTGCCACAAAATCATTAAAGTAGTGGCAAATTCACATGTCATTACGTCACTATGTCATTAGTAACACAAATGCATGGATATTGTCATCATGACGTAATGGCGCTGCGATATATCTTTTTAAGGTGGGTGTCATCTAAATGAACGGGTTCGTAAAAAATTCAGTCATATATATTGGCTCTATTTATGAAATTTAACCAATTATTTTTACGTGTAGAATCACCATTGCTTACACAAGATTTTACTCTTTTATGACAACCGAACCCCATATATCAGTAAAGAGACTCATCAATTATGGTGTGCCGGGGACTCCCAAAAATTTTGTTTATAACCAACAGCCCTCACTAGAGACGTCTCAGACGCGATCTCACACGACACGAGGTACTAAGTTCACCGAAAATACCTTGGCCAGATCAGGTGGTTTTCAATCAAATTGCTTCCCTGATAGGGCAAAAGGGAATTGGAAGGGAGGAGGGAAGCCGTGAAAAACAAATAATCACATAAACAAAGAAGAATCTATTTCAACATAATTTTACAATGCACATAAAAGAATAAAAAAAGTTCAAACACTATTTACATCCACCTGACCTTTAATGAATGACTCTAACCGTTTTTTGCTCGAACAGTTTTCACAAAAACGTGCTTTCAGGAAGGTATTCGCACGCAAATCCGGTTTTCTGGAAACTGAGGTTTCTCCAATGATATGCGACTCGTGGCAAAGATCAGGTGTGCGAATTGTGAACCCGGTAACGAATTCAGGGAGTGATTACTGTAGAATTCCGATCAACTGGTGCTGACTCTCGGACCCCCCTAGGAAATTAGTTCCGACGGGCCGAAAACCCTAAAGTGCTTCTATCAAGTAATCAGTCACCCAATTTTCAGACAATCAAGCACGTGCAGTCTTGTGGTCTCTTATTTTTGCAACCCATCAGCTCCGGTCTCTTTCGACTGAGGTGATTGTACGATATCACTAGTTGATCGGTATTCTACAATATAATACGCTGGTTAAAGGGAACTCTAGCCTGAATACCCATGGGACGTTGACAGATGGTACTACCGATATTTAGCCAACCGATGAAGTAGCTGTGGCACAAATTGGAGAAAAATTAATAAAAGAACGACTGAATGGATAAACAGACGGCCTTAAATACGAACAGACAGATTTACGGCTGGAGAGACGGATAGACGGGCGGGCGAGCGCACGGACGGATGAACAGGTAAACTTCATGCAGCAGACAAACGAATTTATGGACGGACGGACGGACGGATGGACGAGCATACAGTCAGATGGACGAAAGTAATGAAAGGACGGACAAAGGAATAAAGAGATCAACGAATGGACAGACCAATGATCTCAAGGGCAAATAAGTCCACGGACTAACGGAGGAGCCGATGAAAGAACGATCATCGAAGCCGATAGTCGGACAAACGAACAAATGGACAGATGAACCGATAATAGGACGAGCCGAGGGACTAACGGATAAACCGTGTAACATACGGTTTAACGGATGTGTAAGGACTGACAGACGGGTCAGAGGACACCGAAAAAAACACACACCGAACACCGAAAACCGAACACCAAAACAACAACACACAGTTACATGGACGGTCACACAGACGGAGTGAAAGTCGTCGATCGATGCAATGAGTAAACTATGTGACAATGAACGGATTATTTGCCACATGTTTTCCGGTTCCGAAATATACATATAACCTTTATCGTATGCAACACTAGAAATTTAAGCCTTCCAAAGACGGGTTTTTTGAACGACCAGACTCCCACAAAGTCGTTTTTTGGAGGTTTTTCGAAAACAATTTACTGATAACGGGTTGCAAATGGTTTCAGAAAAAAATTTGAAAGTAAGCTTAAGTAGAGAGAAAGGTCATAATTATAAATTTTAGCGGGTAATGGTCAGGACTATAGCCATACTCTTTTACAAAATCCATAATATACATTAATGACATTTCAATGTGAAATTGCAAGTGCATAACTCTTTTTGGACGAGGCTTAATTCTGTCGAAATCGACGAGGGAAGTGATGACAAAAATGCCTCATTTTTTACTTTCAGGATGAGCCTGGTTGTGCCTGTGGGCCTTAACCATGTATTCTATGGGGATTATTTCATTATTCTACAAATATTGCAACTAACCTGACATTTTAAAGGGCTTGTGCCAAAACTCGCCAGTAGTCACTCCATGCACACAACACTCAGCAAAATATATTCAGCCATTTTGATACCAGTACATCGGTCCACTTTTACCGCACGTCTGGCCATTTTTCAGTGTGAATCGCTAAAAATGCTAGCATTTTAATCACGTGGTCCTGGTCGCTTGAAAAGCCTTTTTTGTGTTGGATAAATTGATTAAAATTAGAATTTGACGCTATCCGTTGGGGGCACACACATCGCGAGACATCGTTAGGTAACCCAAATCATTTGATCATGATATTCACTCTGACCCTGAAACACAATCTCGTTCGGAGGGTGTGCGGTGTTTAATTAGACGGAAGTGACGATTTATCAATCGGTTACACATTCGCACTAAAAGTAACTCATCTTCTAAGCATCCTTAAACAATTAAAAAATATGTTGTTCTGAAAGGAAATTCACCTACTGGTAGCCAATGAGTTGCTCTTTCTGATAAGGGTGAACGTGAAAATGGTCGGTTATGAAAAATCTTGAGCTCGTCATCCCCTTAATACCTACGGAAATATAACTTCCTCCGCAACTGTGGATGCGTACGTGCGCGTTGTGCATGTGCGGACAAAACTATGCGGAAAGTCAGATAAAGTCCTTTTTCCTGGTACACATAAAAAAATTAAGTACGATAAGTCATATGAAAAGTCAAATTTTCACACAAATTATGCGCCATTCCGCACAGAATTTTTGAGGTCGTTCTTAGGACGTGTGACCACTCTTTTCATTCGTTTAAATTTATGTGAAGTGATATGTGTGAGCGTTCAAAATTTATACGCCTTATTCACTCTTATTCGAAACGCGAGCAGACTGTAGGATTTTAGAAATAAATGACAGAATAAAAGTCTGTGCAGGGTGTTCAGGGTTTGGCATTTTGTGGGACGCAATGGTGGGGTTTCTAATTATAATATATTATATATTATATATAATTAAAACACGGCGAAATATGTGTCCAAAAATTGTTTTGAAACAGTTTCAGCATTTTCGTGAAAAAGTGCGAAATTTATGTTTACACGTTTCACGGCTGTGGGAAGACTGGAACAACATTCAGGCTCTATTATATCTTGGTTTGTTAAGCGTACGTAGTTAGATTGGCACGATTCGACGCTGTGCCCATTTGAACGAAGTTTTTGAAAACAATTTCCAGAATTGTTTTTAAACAAACACAGCAACAGTTTCATAAATCGTATAACAGAAGTCTAAAATGAATTTAAAAATGATTAAAATGAATGCGATCGTACATTTTGTGGTGGTCGTACATAAAATGAATGATACAAGCCGCTGTTTCTACGTACAAATTTAAGGTGACAATTTGTCTTTTATGTGTATGGAAAAAAATCTTTTTGTACACCAGATGTGTACTAGGGTTCACTGCCACATCCAACTATGCTGGCACAATCCCGTCAGTTACCATCCGCAATTCCAAGAAGTTCATAGCCTCCATGTACAGTAAAACCATGTAGACATTGGTGGGGTGCAGGATGCGCTCTCCCTCTGCGATGAATTTTCGGATCACTTTGATCGGACTTTTCACAGCATGGGCCTCCTGCGTGGCCGGAAAGGGTGGAGGATAGAAGGCGTCGATGCGTTTCATCAGAGCTATCCCTTCCTTGAGACGAGTGCGATTGGTGGTCTGACCGCAACTTCGACACGGAAGCTTGGCGCGTGCATCGCTCGGAATAGGTTGGAGGCACCGAACGTTCTTGCATTTCAAGGCCGTTCGGTCCGCTCCCTGCAAAAGGTCGCGTCATTACTTTAAAGCACTGTGATCGAAGCACTAATTTAGATGAAAAAAGAGCGGACTTACCATCGCCGGATCGTTGCACACCAGACACAGACAGGGCGTCCCAGAAAGACGAAGGTATCGGTCATTCCGCTGTCGCTTCGTGCAGAAGGTATCAGTCATGTACAGACTGATCTGTAAAAAGAAGTCTTGCGTCGTAATCTCAGTTGACGTGCTGATCGACTGATGTACAGACATACAGACATACAGGCATACATACAGGCAGACATACGTGCAGGAAGACAGACAGACAGACCGACAGACAAACAATGCAAAATTACCTCTTCCCCTTCGCTCGTGCAAAAATCTGTTGGTCTCGGTCATGGATCGGATACAAGATTAAACCTTCGAAAGTTGTATCAGATATCCGTTTTGTGATTGGAGTGTTTCATACGCCCACCATGTTTAGGGTTGTTACAGTCTTGTGGTGTAAAATCACAAACAAAGAGCAAAGCCATTGAAAAAAGCCGAGTTCTATCCGACCCAGTAACCGGCCCATTCGGCCTGACTAGTAGTATCAGATATCCGTGCCTTTTTCGCACGAGTCGTAGATGTCGCGGAGGGCCGCAATCTCAGTCTTTGAAGCAGGGCCACTTCCCGGCACCGGCAAAGACCAGGCATTGTAAGTACACGACGACGCGTTGTCAATGGGTCCACTGGTGAGAATTAAACCTATTAGAGAGGTTGAAGCATTTCGGCGTAAGAGTAGCGTATAAAAAGTGTACGCTTACTCTACGGAGGACAGGTTGAAGCAGCCGGCGTAGCGTTAACGTAAGGTAACCTTAAGCAATGCTCTCCTTGAATTCTGCGTGAGTTTTAGAAAATGCCAGCTCGTAAAACCGAATATTTCTGCAATTCCATCATTCGATTTCTTTTTCTCGTGTCTCTGTTTTCTGTCATGAAATACAAATCCCTTCTGCTTAGGGATGGCATCAAATGGCAAATGTCAAATTCAAATTCAAATTCAAATCAAATCAAATCAAATCAAATCAAATCAAATCATGTTTCATGGGAAAAAGGAGTGATAAGAAATCAAATGATCAAATGATAAAATGACTTTCAGAATCAAATCAAATCAAGCTCTAGCTTTTCGCCATTTGATGCCATCCCTACTTCTATTGACGTACGCGAATGGTCTTTTAACGGACGAAGAGTTTAGTCGCTCTCTGGTCCTTCTTTCTGTCGACAGGACCAAAAAGAGCAATTCGGTGTAAGTAATACGGTAAATAAATCGTAGAATCGGGACTTTAATCAATCAATCAATCAATTGGCTAAACTAATATCACGATACTGCCACGAACCTCCAAGCGAAGGATGGCCTTGTGCGCCAAGATAACGTGGATAAACGTGAGGACTGGCTTCCCGTCGACCTTCATGAACTCCGTGTTGACTTTTCCCACACGCTGTTGCGTGTACTCCGGACGGCGAAACAACAGCCTGCATTCCTCCTTGTGATAGTCGTTCCAGTCGTTGCGCTGAAAATATAGATTTATCAGTTAGTTTTTAGTTTGTAAAAGAATAAGATTATCAATAGAAAGAAATACTTGTATAGCGTTAAAATTTGAGGCCTGGTTGTGGTACCAGAAGATGCGCAAATTTGAGTTCACATTAGTAACTTATCCATTGGTATTGACAATTGATTGATCGATTAAAACAGGCGACCCGGTTTCAGCAGTCAATGAACACAGAATCGATTAAATACGTAACATAATTGCAATCATAGGTAACATCGTTTTTCAGTATGTACAAGAAGGATCGACCGTCTTACCTGGCATTCATTACTGCAGTAGAAGGCACGTTTACAGCCGGAGCAACGAGAGAAAACAACCCCAGAGGGACTGCTGACGCGGCAGCGATAGCACACCTCTCTGCGGTATTCATCCTCCAACTCGAAGACCAGACACCGCTGTACGACAATTCATCGAGCCTTCTTTGTAGCGGAACGACCTGGCGCGGGGATTCCGGTTGGCTGGATCAGTCATAGTATCGTTTTCACATAGGACAAGAACACAAGAGTCGAGAGAACTACTTAAATTTTTATGACCTAAATTCATGCGGGAATGATGGAAAAAAACTACGCCTTTTCTTTTTCTGCACCGTCTCAAGATGTGTTTATCCGTGTTAGCGTACCAACAACGCATATTCTACAGTACAGAATACACAGTAGGCTTTTGAGTGTGGTACACTGTGTGCGTGCTGTATAACACTGTAGATAAAACCATCAGGATTTGGCGCAAAACTGGACCAGTCGATCGAACACGATCTTAGCTTGGATGCGGTTACAGTTTCCAAGCACCCCTAGTAGCTCTCATCCCAAGCTGTCCGGTGGGACGTTATGTCTGGGTCTCGCATTCGGTTCTTCGACCGGAAAACATGTGGACATTGTATATGCTGGCTGGCCGTATACAGACACACAGACACACAGACACAAAGACACACAGACACACAGACACACAGACACACAGACACACAGACACACAGACACACAGACACACAGACACACAGACACACAGACACACAGACACACAGACACAACAGACACACAGACACACAGACACACAAGACACACAAGACACACAGACACAAAGACACAAAGACACAAAGACACAAAGACACAGACACTACACAGACACACAGACACAGAGACACATAGACGCACAGACACAAAGACACATAGACGCACAGACATACAGACACAAAGACAATCAGTGAAACAAAAGTATATAGCGCCGTGCTAAAGATTTCGGCCAATTGTAGTTTCCGTTTCCCTCTCACTGAAACTTGCGAACAATCAATTATATCGGGAACCTCATAGCTCATACTGAGAGAAACTGACACAACTGGGTCAAAAGTCTTGACTTCACGTACGTTATCCATCCGGCAATTGACGCCACTTGTAACCAACAGATGTCTGTCGTGCAGACGGACATGTAAATACTTTAAGCCTTCCAATTTATATAGAAACTTATGGTTATTTCGTGAGTCACGGACTTCTCAAACGTTTGAACGATGTCCGTCGAGTAGATCGGTTTTAACCTGTTAATTAATCAGACGAGAGCAAGCGATAAAAAAAACACATACGTCAACTTAGTGAATATTAATTATTTTACGGCGATCGTGCACTTAGACACTCTATTACTTTCTTTATTGACGGAACGACTTCTTATGCGCAATAGAATGTTAGGTTGATTATTCATTGTTCGCTCGTTTGCGTCAATTTCAGACAAATAAAAGACCTTGTACTGAAAGCAAACATTATTGTCTACATTCTTTCTCCGATAGACAAACCATTAGCCATGGCAGCTTCACTGTGGTTTCTCGTCATTCTGAGCGGTCTCCTTTGTGAGTGCGCTTATTCTATTCAAACCAAGAATTCATATTCTCATCGTTAATTTCTTTCTCTCACAGATAATCACAACCAATTCACACCATTTGCTTTAATATCTTTCAATTCAGGTGGGGTCGTCTTCGGCCAGCCGGTGGTCGACGTCGTCGAAGTGGACGAGCCGGAGTCTCGAGGCTACGGCTACCAGCAGCAGCAACAACAAAGCAACTACGGCAACAACAACAACAATTATAATAACAACAACAATTATAACAGTTATGGCGGTTACAGCAGCGGTGGTGGGGGCATTCTCAGTCAATACAACTGGGCGGGATCCGATCTGCCTTTACTGATAAAGGAACTGGGTAAGTTGTACAGGTAACATAGTTTACTTTTTGGCTTTCCCTTTAAAAATAAACTTTAATACAAGAATTGAAATTCTAAAAGTCGGTTTAGAAGTGAAAGTTCCATTAAAAACTACTTTTCGAAAAATCTTTAGGGATGGCAAGAATTAACGGAGCTCAAAATTCTATTAAATAAAATTAGCACATATTAGTTATCAAATTTCGGTCTTGAACTCCTTAGTCGACTATAAAAAAATAAACTGAAAGTTGTCTATTTAAGGTTTTAAAATAACACTAGTGTTTTCGTGAGCAAAAATTGAAAGTCTTAGTTCATTAAACAATCAATTAGGAAAACTAATTTCGTTCGCTATTTCTATGTAAACTACGCCACTAAAAGGAATTATTATTTGCGACCTAAGTGAAAACTAAAAACGAATTTTGAAAAAAAATATTTTTTTTTACTGTAGTTCCAGTTTTGCCGTAATATCTGTTCCAAGTTTGTTTTGAATCTGCTTGCTTCAGTTTTCATGACAGTTTCCCCCCCCCCCCAATGTATAATATATATTTTTCTTGCAGGTTTCGACGGATCCTCCAACAACAACGGCTACAACCAAAACAACAACTACATGAACAACAACAACCAACAGTATGGCTCAAATAAGAACCAAGACTACGGCTCCAACTCCTACGGGCCACAGCAGCAGACCCAGAGCTATACAACCTACAAGCCCATGACTACTACCACCCAACAGCCGTATCGTCCATATACCAACAGCATGAGCTATGGCGGATCGTACAACAACAACAACAACAACAACAACAACTACGGAAATAACATGTACCCCTAGTACACATGAAAAAATTAGGTACAAAAAGTCATACGAAAAGACACATTTTCACACAAATTATACGCCATTCCGCACATAATTTGTGAGATCCTTCCTAGGGCGTGTGACTACTCTTTTTATCCGTCTAAATTTATGTGAAGCGATATGTGTGAGCTTTCAAAATTTCTACGCCTTATTCAATCTTATTCGAAACCCGAGCAGACTATACGTTTTTAGAAATAAATGACAGAATAAAAGTCTGTGCAGGGTGCCCAGGGTTTGGCATCTTGTGGGACGCAGTGGTGGGATTTCTAATTATTTTAAAACACGGCGAAATATGTGTACAAAAATAGTTCTAAAACAGTTTTAGCATTTTCGCGAAGGTTTGCGAAACTTTTGCTTTCACGTTTCGCGGCTGTGGGAAGACTAGAACAATATTCAGGCGCTATTATAGCTCGGTTTGTCAAGTGTCAGTAGTTAGAAGGTTCGCGCGATTTGATGCTGAGCCCAGCTGAACGAAGTGTTTGAAAACAATTTCCACAATTTTTTTCAAACAAACACAGGTGATAGTTTCATAAATCGTATGATAGAAGTCTACAGAAAGATGAAAGCATTGACCTAGAACTTTTCCGCCCATCCAGCCCTACGAAATTATTAAGACCTGAGCATATTCTTACGATCTTACAAAGCATGTATAAAACACGCCTTGCGAACTAGATAAGATTTCTCAAAGGATTTTTGTCAGACGCGTTTTTTTTCCTGCGTAATGTTTACATGGGCTGAAAACTGCACACACGGATTAAAATAAATGCGATCCTACGTAATATGGCCTGGTGCGGCGTATATTTTCTGGTGGTCGTACATAATGTACGGCGTACGTTTTTTGGTGGCCGTACATAAAATGAAGGTCAAAGCTATTCGGCCGGAGTTTCTCCGGCTGAAAAAACGAGATCTTTAAGTGTTGATTAACCGCATAATTTTTTCGATTATTCGCTAGTTTCTCTCCTTATTATTCGGTATTTATGTACGCCAAGTTAAGAGAAAGCCGACTTAGTGATTTGTCTGTATTGCTGGTAAAAAAAAAGGCTAAGCAGTGGTTGGCCTATTCAGCCGAGAAAGTCCGGCTGGATAGTGAATTAAAGCTGCTCAGCCGGAGAAAACCCGGCTGAATAGTGTCTTGGCTATTCAGCCGTGAAAGTCCGGCTGGATAGCGACTTGGCTATTCGGCCGGAGTTTCTCCGGCCGAATAGCCAGTTCCTAAAATGAATGATATAAGCCGCTGTTTCTACGTATAAATTTAAGGTGAAAATTCGTCTTTTATGCGTACGGAAAAAAAACTTTTCGTACACCAGATGTGTACTAGGGTACGCGTACACCGCGGCTCCGGTCGGACCAACGACCTGCGGAACGGTAGGAGTCGGTGCCAACAGCGACTTCTTCGCCGTGGACAAGATCCTTTTGACCGCCGGGATGCTCAACAAGACCCTCCGATTGCGCAAAAGAGGTACATTCGTTTGAAATACACCTGACATGTTGACTTGGTTTGGCTGGTTTCCCGTATGACAGACCGTAAGAGGGACCGACGGTGGTTTGTCTGCATGCGTGACAATCTGCCAGAGTGACGGACATTCCGTCTGCAAGCTGGTCAGTCCGTCTGTATGTTGGGCAGACGGCAAAGATGACGGACGATCCGTCCGTCTGTATGTTGGACAGACGGCAAAGATGACGGACGATCCGTCCGTCTGTA
>LRSR01005982.1:0-21927 GCA_001579985.1 Hypsibius dujardini | reverse complement strand
ATGCCCACTTCCGCCCACCTTTTAATAACTGCCCTCGGAGAGGCAATCAGTCGAGTTGGAGTACCGCCTCGCCTGTGGAGTCTTGAGGAGGGCGGGATCTTGATCGAGTAGCCACCACTGGTCGGAGAGCGCTAATTTCCACATAATGTACCTGCCGGTAATAAGTTAAAAATTGTGTGCTGTTTTTTGGATACGTCTGAATAACAGTTAATGTAGAAAAACAGATAATATAGACAAATACTTAGGAATGTCAAAAACCGGACCGGACCGCTTAACTGAACCGGCTTGATCGATTTTCCGGTCCAATTCTTAAAAAAGACCGCGAGAATACAACCGATTCGAGCGAATTATGCGCGGGACCTCAAACAAGCATCACGTCTTTAAGATTAAGCTGAATCGGCAAGAATTTTCTTCTAATGATAACTGTTTCTGCAGTTTTAACTCAAAATAGAATGATTCCAGACACAAGTCAAATTCAATTTACATCGCACAAAATATAGCAGGTCCCTTTCCGTTTTAGCCACAATTAGAAGAACTATAGACACACTTGCTTTTAATGTCTATGTGCCCAAGTTAAAGCCACCCTTTAAGCTTTGGCCCAGCAAAATAGGGTATCCGAGTTCGACTCAATTTCAGCCAACGCAAGCAGCTACTTTTGATTGATCAATTGAATGAGCTAATTTATCTTTTGACAGTCAAGCGTCCTAGATTGATTTCTTGAGTGTTTTTCGATGCCTAAAACGCCTCATCTGAGTAAGTCACGACCTGTAACGCCGATCAAAGTTAGATTTTGTATATTAATCTGTTTTCTAATTTTAATCCGTTCTGTTCTCCGATGGTTGGGGGAGTTCAATCAACAATCAATTAATCGTTGAAAAGCAGCAGCAAGCGGTAGCTGGAATTGGTTCGAACTTGGTTCCTATTTTGCTGGGCCAAAGCTCTAAGGGTGACTT
This sequence comes from Hypsibius dujardini, assembly GCA_001579985.1. Classification (NCBI taxonomy): domain Eukaryota; kingdom Metazoa; phylum Tardigrada; class Eutardigrada; order Parachela; family Hypsibiidae; genus Hypsibius; species Hypsibius dujardini. The sequence goes on along the minus strand of LRSR01005982.1, from coordinate 20,974 downwards.
TAACTGGGGCACATAGGCAATAAAAACAAGTGTGTAGATAGAGTTTACTGTATATGCATACACTGTTGACTCGTATTAAATGGAAACCGCACTAGGATAAGATATTTACCGGGAAAGGGGCAACAAACAGAGCATTACTGCAATGACAGCAGCTAGGGCTAGGATCATTGCAGCTTGTGCTGGAATAGAGACGGTAATTAAATTTCATTTTTGAAATTTGATAAGCACTGTGATCTTGCCCACATTTGTGCTTTCAAATAGACGTACTGTCTTCTCGGCAAACTGGGTTTTGCCCGGTGAAGCCACAATAAGGCTCGTTAGCCGGAGGAGTGCCTTTCGGCCAGCTATAGTTCCGCCCGAACGGCCTTGAAAGAGCTTCCCTTTGGGCATTGTAAAGGGAGACGGGCTGCAATGAACCATAATGAAATAATCATTCTACTATCCCACAATAGTTTTCAAGTTTCGACGAACTGTGATCGACCCAATTACTGATGAGGGAATTATGTCTGTGTCTGTGTCTGTGTCTGTGTCTGTGTCTGTGTCTGTGTCTGTGTCTGTGTCTGTGTTTGTGTCTGTGTCTGTGTCTGTGCCTCTTATCCCGTGCATGTGCCTGTGTCAGTAAATCAAGACTTGTACTTCATTAAGATTTATTTTTCAAGGAGTATTTCAAATCAGGCAACGCTTTCTTATGATCGACGGTCGTTTAATACAATAATTAGCCAACTAAATAGTGATGTGATTAAGCGTGCCTAAAGTCGCTGACCTCAAAGTATCCGGACGTAGAATTGAGCTGCGATGCGAGAATGTCCGGATATCTTTCACCGCCGCTTGTGACGTACAGGTTTTCGGTGGGCAAGACAAAAGTTCGATTCAGGAAAGCCTTGGCAAAGCTTGCTCCGTCGTTGAGATTTGGTTTATGGTCTGCTTCGGGACGATTTACTGTCTCGTTTGCAATCAGGGCAAACATCAAGGTGGTTTCAAAGGCTGACACAGCAATGGCGGAAACCTAAAATTGTCCGCATTGAATTTAACACAAGATTATCTTTCGAAAGAATAATTGTACGTAATTTAAAGAACATGTAAATTTTGGAAACGACACGACTATGTTTCACTATTAATGTTAATATGCATTAATTTCATAGTCTCTGCTATATATATTCAGATAAGAAATCAAATCATCACAAAAAGAAAGTATTAATTTGAGATCCAATGGAATCTCTGCTCCGTTTTATTTCAAGGCTTTCAAAAATATTTAATTTTGGACAATAGTATTAGTACTAATTAAAAAATCACTGTATGCCACTTTATGCTATACTACTAATGTTAAATTAAAAATAATTTTATCACAATTTATTTTAAATCTACTAAAATTTCATCATTTCGCAATATGCCCGAAATATCATGCACCAATATGTTATTGATGAATTATCCGCACGGCAAAATAAAAGGACTTCTCAATTATACCTTTTGCTCTGGTGGTACCGTGAAATTATACTGTGAGGCCGTGCGGTTCTTAATGTAAGCCGCTGTCTTGCTCGGCAGCTGATCGATACTGGGTCCGTTGTCAAATGTGATCACGATTAGTAAAGTCAAGGCTACTCGCGCGACCTGCAACAGCAACATTTCCGTTTCCCGTCGGCTCTTCACAGTGCAACGAGGCAGCATGGATGCATTTCGATTACCATGGGGTGGCACACCAAGAAGCCCCACTGGGGGCTTGAGGGTCCAGCGGGGGGCATGGACCCCTGGAGCTCCCATTCGATCAAGAATTTTATTTTTTTTAAACTTATTTTGAGGGTAAAGTAAATAATAAAATGAAAATAAATTATGTGCATTCAATGAAACTTTATGATGAAATTAATTCCTTATTATTATTTTTCATTTAAATAATTATTAATTTATTATTAATTCTTTGTTACATATTTATTATATTTAGTTTTTCAATAATTACTTCAACCCCAAACATAATTTTTATTGAGAATAAAAATTTGGATCAAATTGCAGTTCCAGGGGTCCAGACCCCCGTTGGACCCTTAATGGCGCCCCAGGGGAGTTTGCCACCCCCTTATAATTCAAACGGATTACGCGAGAGAGTATTATATTAACACAAAAAGAAATGGGGGTTCTTCACAAATCTCGACCTCGTCATTAAGGTCGCCGGTTCGCCAGTCGAGATTGGGGAACTCCGGAAGGTTCGATTTCGTGTGCGGCTCCACATAAAAGAAGACCTATCAAAAAGAGCTCACGATGAGACGGACGACGGCAGCAAGGTCGAATGAGTGTACCAGAGGCAAGCAAACTCACATAATCCCCCTGTGTCATGTTTTTCTTGTGAGCGAAAATCTGAAAAAGACGCGCGTTCATGATGATAATGAGTTTATAAAGTGGAGAGCATTTGACTCCACAGACTCTTAAGGTGATCCTTGTGTGTTCGCTTTTTCCCGAAGTTTTCCTTCACTTCATACTCCCGTTCTAACCTACCATGAATTGTCGCGTGACATCCGAGCGAGCGAGGATTATGACCACTAGCACACAAAAAGGATACCGAATGTAAAACAGAAAATCTCGACAGCAACCGAAAACAGCGAATCATTATTTTATTTATTGCGGTAAAGTTGACAAATGTCCAGAATGAAAGAACGAAATTAAACCAAAAAGAACATGAAAGAAAAAGGTAACCAGAAGAATAATAATTGCCAAAACACGGATGGATAAATAAAATGAGAAGGAAGACTGATCGGAGCATAAAATATATCGAGATACCGTGAAGAAGAATTTAAAATTTTGCAACAGGGGAAATCGATATTAACGTAAAAGAAATTTGAGGAAACGATTAACAAGGAAGAGATTATCTGAAAAACGCAACGTTTGCTCAGCCGATTAAACTGACCTCGAGCACTTTGTCCAGCTGTGATTAGAGCCGCGTCATAATCTACCGTGTCACGACCTTTTTTGCTGTCGACTGTGACCGTGTGAATATCGAACTTGGGACGTTTCAGTTCGGTTTTAATGATGCCGCAGTTTGCTTTGTAATAGGCGACGACGTCGTTGTTATCGCAGATCAGGCACAACGTGGTCCAGGCGAAATGAGACAGAAATGCCTTGAAGAAATTAGCGAGGACCGAGTTGTTCAACGGGGCGGTGGTCAAAGCGGTGGGATATTTTTTCCGGTTACTGATCGTCGGGCTGGTACCCACACTAAATTACGCCCACCAAGTCAAGCTAATTTATAAGAATAATTCTGAATTGTGCAAGCTTACATAGACACAACAGGGACGTTCCAGTCTGAAGCAAAAATTCTTTATTTTAACACTGTATTTAAATAAGCAGAAGCGACTGAGCAGACTTAAAATAAGAAACAGAAAACAGAACTTACATCCGGTGATAGAAGCAAGCTGAAGAAGTTCCCCACTGCACACTATCAACAGAAATTAGGCCAATTAGTCATGTCTATATTCAAGCAGTTAACTTCCTGTTTAGGCAGCTTTAAATTTTTTTTACAAACTAGGGAATCAATTATTTTTACACAAATTCTGTACAGACAATCTCGACTGTTGGATTTACGCAAAAATATTGGGAAAATTCGGGCCAATTCGAACAACTTAGCGAAAACGTGTTCTTCTTACGGCATTTAATAAAATCAAGATAAAAACTTTAATAAACATAACTTTGAAAAGCGTAATTTATGTTACACGAAACTGCAATAGCTCCCAACTCACAGGAAATTAAAAGATATTCAACTGTCGCTGCATAATTTTATGGCAAAGTTCATGCTTTTACGAGGAAACAATATTAACTAAAATATCAGGGCACAAAGATTCGCAAGAATGCAACTTCTGAACTCTATTATGGGAATTATATCTTGCTTCGCTCATTTCTTCATAGAAATCACATTGAATGTAATTTATAGATGATAAACTAGTATGTTTCATGTCAATTACAAATGTTAAAGTGATGGACATTATTATCAAATAAACTGGTTTAAAAGCAGCTGTTTTATTTGTTATTTCTTAACGAAACCCCGCCCAATTCCGGGGTTTAACTGCATTTTTGGGACAAATAAAAATCGGCATCAGGAGCGAACTTCGTGCAACACACTCAGAAAAATAAATTTAAAGGGGGTCTTTTAAAATTTTCATTTAAACGGTTTTTAAAGGGGCTTTTTTCCTGAACATGAAAAAGTAGTGTTTTTCTAAACCGAGTACCGTAATCAGTACTGTAAATATGACCGGACTCACTTGGTGCACTAAAAATAACCAGGTCACTCGCGGACCATTTCCTTCGATAGTAGAATTCCGCCGCGAAATTAACTGAATAATCCGCAATGACGTCACAGGAATAGATGCTCTTTTGAAAGATTAATTCGTGCTGAAAGTGGAGGTTGGGAAAACGGGCGTTGACGTAGTCGATGCCTGCCTCGTAGCCCGGGATGACCATGAGGTACTGGTAGGAGGTGATGGAAACAATTGTGACATTGCCCACGAGGGTACCGTCAGTCCGGGACCCCCACCACAAATGAAGCAATAAAATATGAAAGAACGACTGACTGGGCAAACTTTGGGTTATTTTAGTAGAAAGCATCATCTTTCTTACGGGACTTTTAACCGAAAAGATCACAATAAATATTAACTTGAAGAGGAAGAGGACTCAAAAAACGGAAGGGCAGAGGATGAAGCACGCACGTGGAAGAAACTAATGGATCCCGGGAAACAGTAACCCCCCCCCCCCCTCAAACATCCAGCGGGTCTACCAATTATCCCACGATAGCGCTCGGATACCGCGTGACCGTTGAATTTCATCACTGGAAATAACAACAAAGGGATTTGCCGTATTGTTCCCTTGTTACACACCCTTGTCGAACGAATCTGTTTCCCATCGATTTTTGGCTAATCTGTATGCGCATAGTTTTGTGATGACGATTCTATAGATTTGTGATGCAGAAACTGCGACATGAGCTGAGCGCACTTTTCGCAGTGCTACAATCCCAATGAAGTAGTACTCGTACTATTTCAATAGGCTACGATTACATTAACTCTTCTGTACTTAGATCAGCTGATCCGTTTTGTAGTGCTAACACAGTCTGAATAAATTTCCAATGATTTTTCATTGATTTCGACGAAATGTTTGGACTGAAGCAGACGCCTGAAGGGATGAATACTTATCCAGTATTTGCTGGAGGAAGTAATCAGGCATAATTCCGGTCCTCAACGTAACGGATTGCGATGACGCAAACCCCCCCCCCCCGAGTGAAAGGTGCACTGTGTTCGCGCTGTTCTACGTGTACGACGAAAATAATTTTATATGAAATAAAAAAAGTTCTTTTGTGTTGTGTGACAAAGTGAGCGATAGAGGTAGAGTGCCTGTCCATCCATCGAAGGGGAAAAAGGAGAGGGGGCTTCACTCGCGAAAGAGGTGCGACCCTACAAACACCTGGATCATGCTCGCCTGAGGAGATTAATTTAAATAACTCTTGATTTCGTGTTTTTGTACGTCCGGATTAGCGTCATGCTTCGTGGAAAACGGGATGTAGCGTGTAGAACAATACCAATTCTGCATAATCGGAATTCGAAACTAGTGCAGCCTGTGGCGCTGTGATTGATTATAGTGACCAAATTGTGACTTCTAGAAAGATGTTGCCGCATATTCGTTGGCTGAATTAACGAAAAAATACCCCGTGGAAACTTAATTTTGAGACTAACTTCCCCGACATGTTGCTCCGTCCCTCTAGCAGGGGGAAAATAGGTCACCACTTATTCGATAGAGAATTTTTTTCTCTTTCGTTTTATCATAAAAGATCTGCCTTAATTTAGTTTTGTTTATGATTTTTCCATCCTCTCCGAGAAGCACCAAATCGACGTTTTGTCCCTGTGAATCCGCAAGTTATCGAAAATCGAACAGATCCAAGCTTCTCATCGTTTCTCAAAAGTGCTCAAGCGTAAACAAACTTTGAAAAATCTTTGGTCATTCGATCACCTTAAACACATTTTCATCGAATCACCGCCAGAAAAAAAGATCCGCCAGTTTTCCCAGACACTCTTAAAAATGAGAGTTTTCGTTCATTTACCGTAATAGCTAAACCTTCCGCGTTGTTTTCAAGGTCGATTTTCAACAAAACACCAAACACAGCGCTCAAAATGCAGTTTTTAGATTACAATAGGTTTGATGTTCACAATGTGATCTTTTTCGGCTCTTGCAGATCAAAGAAAAGAGTAGGATCTCGCGGCGAACGCGCTGAGGAATTATCAGGGAGAAAAAGTTTCCCTTACGCTATCTTTAGCACTTCTCTGATTCTTAGTTTGATGAATTTAGAAACTTCTACCAGTTTGGCTTGGCTGCTAAAAGGGTCTAATCGACACACATTATCGAATTGCCAATTGCTTCAGTCGAAGCAGCAGCAACCAGTATCCGGAAGTTGAGCCTCCTACATGCACAACTGGACGCCGAAGGAACAGCCGCAATATCAGCAAGTTTACCGTACTGCGCGGAGACCGCAGTCACAGAGTCCCTCCGATAAGGGATCGCAGGGCACGATATACGGACAGACAGACAGACAGCCAGACAGACAGACAGACAGACAGACAGACAGACAGAAAAGTAGACATGCAGATATCCATATAGGCAATCAAACAATTGTTATCTCGCAGAATACCATATTGTTTTTTATGTTGTACTACTACAGGTGTGCCGCGATTACTTTAAGGGTCGCTCTTTGGATTCTGGTAAGCTATATGGGAAAATTACGCGTTTAATTGGCTTATCTGCTAATTGATTTATTGGATTTTCAAAAACTCCACAGCACCAGAGAATCAAATAATAAAGTCGGCAAGAAACTCTTTTGAAAAATTAACATAAAATAAAATTCAATTGAAGGGAATTAATGGGATTTTAGTGGAAAGCTTTGGAAAGATGCCGAAGTTCCCTTTGGGAAGAAGACGAAATTAATAAAAACGACAACAATGCCTTTAACATGTGCAGTACTGTGATTACTATCAATCAAAATTCATTTGATGCGTTTTACCCCCATGGCCTACGAGAACCTAAAGAGCGACTCTCAAAGTAACCCCGGCATAGCTGTAGTACTTCAAGCTATTTTTCGTTTTGCACGTATCGTTTTCCCGATTCCTATTACTAAATTATTACTTTTGTTGACCTTGTTGTTTATACGTAAACCGTGTCCGCTTTTGCAATAGTATTAAATGGTGTTCTTTTCCATTCGCGTGTGTTGGCGAGTGGCATAAATCACTGCAGTTAGTTTAAGTAATGAATAGTTCCTTGCTGCCGTAAACTCGTTGCGATCGCCCTTTTTTGTTATGCCGCTTGCAAAAATTCTGCAACAGCTGATATAACGGAGCGCCGGAGCGCCGAAGCGTCAGAACAGCCTGAGGTGAGACAGTGGAGCACCGGATTACCGGAACACCCAACCCACGGAATGCCAAATTGCCGGATTACCGGAGCACTAGAGCAGCGTAGCGCCGAAGCAGAGAAAGTTTCAGATTCTGCTTGGTCCCTAATAATACATTCTTACCCAATACTTTAGATGCAACCTTTCCACGACCTGTGAAGTGCAACTGATCTGCACGCCACAACCTGCACCCACTCCAAACAACACACTCGCGATTGCGCAACTTCACCGAATTGCATGCACTAATCAGTCAGACAAAGAAGACTACTCATAAACTTGACCAGCGTCCTTGAGAAGAACAAATTGTGTGACTGTGAGTGACTAGCCCGTCCTCCAAAAAAGCGAAAATTTAAGAACTCGAAACATCACTCTTTTGGATGCACTTTTAGATTGTGGATCTCGTGAAAATCATTGTGGTTTTGCGCTGGTAAAAAATTAGGCTTGGCAATAAATATGATCTTTCGGCTTCTCTTATTCAAACAATTCTAATCATGGTCGATACAAACACTCTGACTGCCAAAATTCAGATTGCAGCACCTGTCTATTATGTCCGCTACGACACGCTTTTGCTCCGAAAAAACCAAAGATTTGCTGAAGTTCCGATCAGTGGAGATTTAAGTGCGCGAAAAAAAACAATAAGGCGGTTGAATTTTACGGTATCCTCAAGAACGTTAAAAAAAGTTAGTACAATACCGATTCACACTCTAAGCATGTTTGTTTGCCAAACCGCAACGGTTTGGTGGCAGTAGTGAAACAGACATATTGGCATTCAGGTCAAACAATTTTGTAGTATTGTGCATATTTAATTGTTTCCTATCAGGAATAAAGGCCTTTACTTGTGTGAACACTCTTGCGGTCCGACTCCAACCAAATCATCCTGAGGCGACGAGGACGCATTTTAACTCTGAAGCTCGAGTTACCATTGATGGAGGTGAGATTAATGGCAAACAAATTTTTGAGCCCCGCCCCCTGCCGGTTGAGGGGGCGAGCTTTCACATGTCGCAGGCCTCAAAATTTTAGCCCCCACTCTTGCGAAATTTATAGTGACTCCATGAAACAACTATTATCTTCCTTAATTAACTTTTAGTCGAGTAAAAAAACTGATTATTTGACTGATTTGAAGCACTATTAAGTATACTGAGCGTTGCCCCGCTCCCTCAAGTAAGTACTTGGGCGAAGACCTCTCCAAAACATAACCTGTTATTGGTTAAACATCTCCCTGATACTTCAGTAATTTTGTTTTATCATACAGGGTCTGGATCGCACCGACTACCAGGTGCGGGAAAGCTTTTGGCACTGGCCTTTGCAGGCCCCTGCCTGAACTCTGTGTGTGCTATCGATAAAATATTTTCTGCACTAGAAAGCCCACTTTGATGGCTATCCGAATCACTTTCAAAATCGAGATTCAGGTTGTTGAATCAGAAGTTGTTTCGGAAAACCCAAGGACCAAAATTGTTATAATTTGTCCCATAGACCGTATTTCAGATCTCCCTCAACTTTAAAGCGAATCTAAAAAGCCAAAACGGCAAACTATAGATCTATGTTAGTGTACTGTACAAAAAAAATCAGAAATATTCAATAAATCCTGTGCCACTAAATTGAAGGAGACCTTTTTAAAAAAAATGTAAAACTTTTCAGACTCAAAAGTGGAAGTACGGGTCTACGCTAATAACTTTCTCAGTTGTTACGTGATTGGGATAATTTCAATTACATTAAAGAGCCAAATTATTACACCAATTTCTTTACTAAAAAATAGTGTTCGTTGTTACATTTTAGGTCTCCAGTCTTAGTCTAAAGTTAGGGACGCAGATTTAAAAAACTGGCTGAACTTGACCCTGCGAGATTTTCTTTTTTCTCAAAACCGAAATTGCCGTCAAATTGATTTTTTTCTTTTGCATGGGATAGCCCCATTAAATTACTACAACTTACGTGTTTCAACTTTTGTTTGCTCACGCTCTGCTTTGAGAAATGCGAATCAGTTTTGATCTGAATCAGCGAACTTGGCAAAATCTACCTTTAACCAGGCCACGCTTAATTTTTAGGTGCTGCCACAAACCAATGCATAGCACCTGTCTAGTGTTGTCTAAATATATTTAAATTGTTATTTAATATACTCAAAAAGGGTGTTTTTTCTTTAAATAAAATATATTTTTAATTTTATTTAATATCAGATTTGTTTTTTATTTTATTTATAATTTTATTTAAAATAAAAGTTTGCGTTTTATTTTATTTATATTTAAAAATTTTAAATCGTAAAACTGGCTATTTAAATAACATTTTTTATTTAAATAACCCGTACGTCTTCTGGCCAAAAAGTGATCAACGGCTCTGATAGGACTCCAAATCTATCTAAAAGTGATTATAGACAAAGACCTATGCAAAAGACTATTCGACATTCTAAGAAAAGGGCACATTTTACGGTCCACGATCCTCATTTTGATGAGTTGATTGTAGTAAATCTTTGAAATATTTAAATTAACGCATGTTATTTAAATAAAATATGTTATTTAAATAACATGCGTTATTTAAATAAAACTTTTAATTTTATTTAAATAATATTTTTATTTAAATTCGGCTGATTTAATTAAATATATTTAAACTTTATTTTATTTAATGTATTCGCAAGATTTAAATTTATTTTATATATTTTATTCAAAAGTGTTATTTAAACAACACTACACCTGTCCTTCTCCTGCCCCAACGTCGAACCAAGCAAATGTTTCACATCTTTCGAAATACAACAAAATTTTTTTTATCAGTTCATATAGGGTTACATTCAGCAATTTTAGTGTAGTGCCAAAAGTTCTCCCGCACCCGGTATGAAGGCCAAGATTGGATAAACGTCGAAGAACTCCTCGATGAAGCTATCATAGAACCAGTGACGGAGGTACCTCTACAATCGGATGTAAATGCCGCATCCTTCCGCAATAAACCTTATTTAGTAGCAATTTAAAGTTATTAGGGGACCGCTGACAATTTGGCAGCAGATTTACTGTTGAATTATTTATGTTTATTCTAAATACCATAATCAGCAAGATATTATAGTGGGATTGCACCAAAACAGCCATTAATTGCAACCTATTAAGAAAAAAGATAATTACACTCAAATAGCGCATGCATTGTTGGTTACTCTCTGAAAATAGTAATACGCAATAAGTACAGCGTAGGTTCATGCCGTTATTATGTTCATAGTGGCGGTTTTAATTTTTCACATCCAGGTTGACAATTATATTGTTGAGGAGGACCCAGCGGGATTCGTTGCTTTGAAGAGGCATAACAAACTGAAACGGAAATTTGACGAGGTCTCTTTAAGATTTAGAACTGAAATATTTGCCGACATGAATGATTAATAGGTCGGCAGTTGGCATGTAAAACTTTTCATTATCTTCCTAAGAAGCACAAAAGGCGCTAGCGGAAGAGTTGGCCGGTTTGAGGAAAATCTGCGACGAAAGTGTGATGATCAAAGTTGCGATTAGGATCAGTGAAGCGTTGTTGAAGCAGAACTCACTCAATGATTAAGTCAAGGTATCAATTAAGAAAGTGCCATTGATGGAGCTTACTTAATTTAATTGATCTCTTTATAATTAACCTCAGTTCTGAGGTTTTTGTTATTCCAACTCATGTCAGAGAACCACCATCCGCCTGCTGTGATGGGGTTTACCACCCAGGGACTTCCCGAAGACAGCGTTGAAAATTAAACGATGAGCTATTTTTCTAAGAAAGTAATAGCCATTTTTCTACGGCCACTTCCTTGTACCTTTTTCACAGACACATAGCAGAAGCAATTAGTTAACTAATAATCATTATATCTGTACATGTGGATTTCCGTCGACGTAAATCTGTACTTGTTTCAGGAGAAGTACTTGGCTGCTGGGATCAGAGCATAGCGCAATGTGGCAGGAAAATTCCTGACCGACATGTTCCCTCTGGAAGTCCCCGTAAAAAGCTGCCCGACTGCAGAGGGTGTCAAACATTCGGAAGATGACAATGGACAACCGAAGCCACTACTTGATTGTGCTCGCATCAAGTATCTCAGTGATATGAAACAGCCACGACTTTAATATTTACCGTCTTAAATTTGTTTGTGACTTTAAGCATGTTTCATTGAAGTAGTTGAAATCAGACTGTAACTGTTGCAGAATTCATCGCTTACTTTCTCGGTAAGAGCTCAACCAACAAAGAGGATATACCGGGGAGAGGAAAAGTCAGCAATCGGGACATTGCGCTACCAAACAAGCCAGGAAGGACCTCAAAGCTCTCAAAGATCAACAACAGTAAACTTTTCTGCATTTTTGAATTGTTTTCCTGTCGCTAAAACGAATCACGAGTTGATGCTTTATCTTTTCACGAATGGTTCTGTCACTGCTTCTGGACGCTCGTGTAGCCGATTTATCCTTAGTTTCAAGATTATTACTGTCAACAGAGTTAAATGAAATGTTTATGTTGCTGGCGGTACTTACAGGCCGTTTCTGTGCAGTTTAAATGTGAAACAGCAAACTACAGACACCATCACATTTTTTGCAAATCAATTTTGGACAGCACCTCGCTGTGTACCCGTTAACTTTGGCGGCTTTAGGCCTGCCATTCCAAGCCGTCCAGCTCAGTTAACGAATTGTCAATGGGCTCCATATTCACCGACGTTCCACGGCCCGTTAATAATGTGAGCCTGCAAAAGTCCAGCATTTGGACTGGGTTGCCGCACCCCTTACACCGTTCACTCACCTAGGAAAAATTGTATGCTAAGTTACCCCTGCGTCACCCCTGCGTCACCCCTGCGTGCATACCCTGGATAACTGGCCACACGGCATGCAAGAAGCCGGCGTGCATGGATCAACTTCGCAACGGATTATTTACAGTGTATATTTTAGATGTACAATTTCCTTGTTGTCGCTTTTCGATTTTCGTGCTGTATTGGTTGTGAGAATTCAATGATAATACTTGTGCAGTAATTCAGGGTTGTTTGGACATGACGTCATGTTGTATGCAACGGAAAAAAACGAGACAAGACACTTGGCGTATAAACTGACAGGGCCGAATATGATCTGGCTCTTCATGAATCAGTTAGTATAAAATGGCGATAGCCATCATGGAGACGGTGTTGTTGGCTTTTTGATCCACTTCGGAAAGGCGATCAGTCCAGTTTGAGTACCGCCTTGCCTGTAGAGCCTTGAAGAGGCCGGGACCGTAATCGAGTAGCCACCACTGATCGGAGAGCGCCAGTCTCCACATAATGTACCTGCCGGTAATACGTTAAAAATTGTGTATTGTTTTTTTGGCTACGCCTGAAAAACAGTTATTATAGAAAAATTGTACTTGTAGAAAAATAGTTAGGAGATGTCAAAAACCGGATCCGACCATTTAAAGGAACCGGTTTGATCGGTTTTTCCGGTCCGGTTCTTAAAAAGACTGCGAAAATACAACCGGTTCGAGCGAAAGACCGGACCGACTGTGACCGGTTCGAACCGGTTCCAAAAAAAGACCGAACCGCTTGGAACCGGTTCAAAACTGCTTCTAATTGATTTATTGATTAATCCAAAAATTCATTAGTAGTTTAATCGTTCCACCTAGTGAAAACAGAGAAAACTTGATTGTTAAACATTAATACTAGTATTTTGCATTATGGAAACATTTTTGTGGCTGGTCATGAATCTTGATCAATTAGTTTCCTTTAAGTATATCACAGTATATTTACAAACGGTTTCGAACCGGTTTGAACCGGTTCGGTTTTGTACGGTTCGGTTTCTAAAAACGACCGGACCGCAAAGGACCAGTTCAGCAATAAAACGGGACAGTTGTAACCGGTTCAAACAAGACCGAACTAGAACCGGAGCCGGAACCGTATTTTGAATTGGTTGACATCCCTATAAAAGACATATAAAAAACATAGTGCTCTACAAGCATGATCCAGGTACAGTGGTACCACATCACATCAAATATAAGATTGCACTTACGATTTATTAGTAATTTAAAAAACTGTTTTGACATTTTTTTGTTTGGCTCCATTTGATTTCAACAATTTGAACGTGTTTCGATTTTGAATAATTTAAAAAATGATTTCATCAGCTTTGCAAATTACAGACAAGACCCAGGGAGCAAGTGAGACGTTTTCCAAATATCCAAAAATTATGCGCGGAACCTCAGATTAGCATCACGTCTTTAAGAGTAAGCTGAATCGGTAACAGTTTTCATCTAATGATAATTTTGTCTGCAGCTTAAACTCAAAATAGAATGATTTCAGACACAAGTCAAATTCAATTTACATCACACAAAATATTGCAGGTTTTTTTTCGTTTATGCCACTATTAGAAGAATTTTATAGATAGAGTTTACTGTATACACTGTTGATTCGTATTAAACGGAAACCGCATTAGATTAGGGTCTTTACCGGGAGAGGGGCAACAAACAGAGCATAACTGCAAGAACAGCAGCTAAGGCGACAGCGATGGTTAGGATCGTTGCAGCTTGTGCTGGAATAGATGTGTTAATTAAATTTTCATTTTTAAATGTGATAAGCATTGTGGCCTCGCCCACATTTGTGCTTTCAAATAGACGTACTGTCTTCTCGGCAAACTAGGTTTTGCCCGGTGAAGCCGCAATAAGGCTCGTTAACCGGAGGAGTGCCTTTCGGCCAGCTATAGTTCCGCCCGAACGGCCTTGAAAGCGCTTCCATTTGGGCATTGTAAAGGGAGACGGGCTGCAATGAACCAAATGAAATAATCATTCTACTATCACACAATAGTTTTCAAGTTTCGACGAACTGTGATCGACCCAATTACTGATGAGGGAATTATGTCTGTGTCTGTGTCTGTGTTTGTATCTGTGTTTGTGCCTGTGTCTGTGTCTGTGCCTCTTATCCCGTGCCTGTGCCTGTGTCAGTAAATCAAGACTTGTACTTCATAAAGATTTATTGATCAAGGAGTATTTCAAATCAGGCAACGCTTTCTTATGATCGACGGTCGTTTAATACAATAATTAGCCAACTAAATAGTGATGTGATTAAGCGTGCCTAAAGTCGCTGACCTCAAAGTATCCGGACGTAGAATTGAGCTGCGATGCGAGAATGTCTGGATACCTTTCACCGCCGCTTGTGACGTACAGGTTTTCGGTGGGCAAGACAAAAGTTCGATTCAGGAAAGCCTTGGCAAAGCTTGCTCCGTCGTTGAGATTTGGTTTATGGTCTGCTTCAGGACGATTTACTGTCTCGTTTGCAATCAGGGCAAACATCAAGGTGGTTTCAAAGGCTGACACAGCAATGGCGGAAACCTAAAATTGTCCGCATTGAATTTAACACAAGATTATCTTTCGAAAGAATAATTGTATGTAATTCAAAGAACATGTAAATTGGAAACGACGCGACCATATTTCACTATAAATGTCAATAGATATATTAACCTCATAGTTTAAGCTATGTATATCAGATTGATAACATATCAAATCATGACGAAATTAGAATATCAATTGGGGATCCAATGAAATCTTTGTTCCGTTTTATTTCAAGGCTTTGGACGATAATTAATTTTTGATAATAGTATAAGTATCAATTAAAAAATTACTATAGGCCACTTTAAGCAATATATTATTATTAAATTACAAATCACTTTACCACACTTTATTCTAAATTTACTAGAATATCATCATTTTGCACTACGCTCGAAATATCATGTACCGATGCAATAATGATGAATTATCTGCACGGTAAAATAAAACGATTTCTCAATTATACCTTTTGCTCTGGTGGTACCGTGATATTATATTGCGAGGCCGTGCGGTTCTTAATAAAAGCCGCTGTCTTGCTAGGCAGCTGATCGATACTGGGTCCGTTGTCAAATGTGATCACGATTAGTAAAGTCAAGGCTACTCGCGCGACCTGCAACAGCAACATTTCCGTTTCCCGTCGGCTCTTCACAATCCAACGAGAGGCGCGTTTCGATTACGAGGGGATGGCAACTCAAGCAACTCCACCGGGGGGGCGCCCCTGAGAGTCCAGCAGGGGTATAGACCCCTGGAGTTGCCATTTAATCAAGAGTTTTATGTAGAACAAAACGTTTATTTGGGATCAAAAAAAATAATAGAGAGTAATTAAAGTATATGCATTTCATATAATTTTTTATGACATTTATTGTATTTTATATGTTTATTATATTTAGTTTTTATTAATTAATTCAACCCCAAACATAATTGTTATTAAGAATAAAATTTTGAATCGAACGACAGTTCCAGGGATCCAAGCCCCCCGCTGGACCCTTAGGGGCGCCCCTAGGGGAGTTTGCCACTCCCTGTTAATCCACACGCGATTGTGCGAGAGAGTATTATATAAACACAAAAAGAAATGGGAGTTCTTCACGAATCTCGACCTCGTCATCAAGGTCGCCGGTTCGCCAGTCCAGATTGGGGAACTCCGGAAGGTTCGATTTCGTGTGCGGCTCCACATAAAAGAAGACCTATCAAAAAGAGCTCACGATGAGACGGACGACGGCAGCAAGGTCGAATGAGTGTGACAGAGGCAAGCAAACTCACATAATCCCCCTGTGTCATGTTTTTCTTGTGAGCAAAAATCTGCAAAAGAAGCGCGTTGATGATGATGAATTTTCAAAGAGAAGAGCATGTGACTCCACAGACTCTTGAGACGGTCATTGCGTGTTCGCTTTACCCCCGTTTTTTCTCTCTCTCTTCATTCTCCCATTCTAACCTACCATGAATTGTCGCGTGACATTCGAGCGAGCGAGGATTATGATCACTATAACACAAAAAGGATACCGAATGTAAAACAGAAAATATCGACAGCAACCGAAAACGGAGACCTAAAACTAATGTTTCAGCCGACCGTGCAAAATGATTTAAAATTTCGTTACAAGAGAAATCAATATTTACGTAAAGAAATTCGAGGAAGCGGTTATCTCAAAAGCGCAACGTTTGCTCAGCCGATTAAACTGACCTCGAGCACTTTTCCCAGCCGTGACTAGAGCCGCGTCATAATCCACAAGGTCACGACCTTTTTTGCTGTCGACTGTGACCGTGTAAATATCGAACTTGGGACGTTTCAGTTCGGTTTTAATGATGCCGCAGTTTGCTTTGTAATAGGCGACGACGTCGTTGTTATCGCAGATCAGGCACAACGTGGTCCAGGCGAAATGAGACAGAAATGCCTTGAAGAAATTAGCGAGGACCGAGTTGTTCAACGGGGCGGTGGTCAAAGCGGTGGGATATTTTTTCCGGTTACTGATCGTCGGGCTGGTTCCCACACTAAATTATGCCCACTAAGTCAAGCTAATTTATAAGAGTGATTCTGAATTGTGCAAGCTTACATAGACACAACAGGGACGTTCCAGTCTGAAGCAGAAAATGTTAATTTTAACACTGTATCTAACTCTCTGAGGGCAGGGTGTGTTCCTTTGGATCACTTCGACGGGAGAAATAGGCGCTCGAAGCTAATTTTAAACCGATTTCGCGTAGGCTTCTTTGTTGTGGTTTTTATTTCTGGTGAGTATGACACACTGTGTGTACAAAGACAACTCGTTATGTACAGGGAAACTGCCATATGAGTTCTGTTGGTAGCACATGAGCATTAAGCAGCCTACACGAAAGTGATCCAAAATGGATCAACGCCGTTTTCCGGGGGGGGGGGTTCAAAGCACCCAGTCGTCAGAGAATTAAATAGACAGGAGTGACTGAGCAGAGCATTGAAATAGAAAAAAAAACTTACATCCGGTGATAGGAGCAAGCTGAAGAAGTTCCCCACTGCACACTAACAACAGAAATTAGGCCGATTAGTGATGTTTATATTCAGGTAGCTAACATCCTGTTTAGGCAGCTTTGAACATTTTTGAATTTACGCGAAAATATTCGGAAAATGCGGGTCAATTCGAAGAGGTTAGCAAAGATCTCGCAGGAAATCAGAAGATATTCAACTGTCGATGCATAATCTTATGGCAAAGTTCATGCTTTTACAAGGAAACAATATTAACTAAAATATCAGGGCACAAAGATTCGCAAGAATGCAACTTCTGAATTCTATTATGGGAATTATGTCTTGCTTCGCACATTTCTTCATAGGTAGCACATTGCATGTAAATTATAAATGATAAATTAGTATGTTTCATTTCAATTATAAATGTTAAAGTGATGAACATTATCATCAAATAAACTGCTTATAAAGCAACTGTTTTATTTGTTATTTCTTATCGAAACCCCGCCCAAGCCCGCCCAAGGGGTTTAACTGTATTTTTGGGACAAATAAATATCGGCATCAGGAGCGAACTTCGTGCAACACACTCAGAAAAATACATTTAAAGGGGGTCTTTTAAAATTTTCATTTAAACGGTTTTTAAAGGGGCTTTTTTCCTGAACATGAAAAAGTAGTGTTTTTCTAAACCGAGCATTGTAATCAGTACTGTAAATATGACCGGACTCACTTGGTGCACTAAAAATAACCAGGTCACTCGCGGACCATTTCCTTCGGTAGTAGAATTCCGCCGCGAAATTAACCGAATAATCCGCGAGAACGTCACAGGAATAGATGCTCTTTTGAAAGATTAATTCGTGCTGAAAGTGAAGATTGGGAAAACGTGCGTTGACGTAGTCGATGCCTGCCTCGTAACCCGGGATGACCATGAGGTACTGGTAGGAGGTGATGGAAACAATTGTGACATTGCCTAAGGGGTTACCCTCAACCCGGGATCCCATCCACAAATGAAGCAGTAAAATGTGAAAGATTGTATGACTGGATAAAATTTGGGTTATTTTAGTAGCATGTATCATTTTTCTTGCGGAACACTTCAACCGAAAATAGCACAATAAATATTGACTTGAAGAGGAAGAGGACCCGAAAAAACGCGAGGGCGGAGGGTGAAGCAAGCACGTGAAAGAAGTTAATGGGATCCCGGGAAACAGTTATCCCACCATACACATGCAGGGGGTAGTGTACTAATTATTCCACGCAACAATGTTCGGATATGGCAGTGACCGTTCAACTTTATCACGGGAAATAGCAGCAAAGGGATCTGCCATAATGGTTCATTTGTCACTCACCCATCAGCCACTTGTCAAACGAACCTGTTCCCCATCAAGTTTTGGCCCACTCTGTATGTGCATAGTTTGACGATGATGATTCTATATACCGTATTCCCCCGATCTCAAGGGACACTTTTTTGCCCTACCAGTTAATTTGATCCACCCCGGATCTTATCTGTTCATCACCGTTTGCTATTGTTTACCTATAATCAATCAATCAACTGATTCAATGTCTGCGTTAAGAAATTCCGCTTAATCAATCAATCAATCGCTGCCAAGTTGCTCTTAAATTTCAACCAATCACGACACACTGAATCCGATTGAACAGTCAACCGATGACGGGGGGTGGGGCTTAACTGTCCTTTGAGATCGGGGGAATACGGTATTTGTGATGCGAAAACTGCGACATGAGCTGAGCGCACTTTTTGCAGTGCTACAATCCCAATGAACTAGTACTCGTACTAGTACTATTAGTAGTACAATATGCTACGAGTACGTCAAGGCTGATTCCAAACGTTTTGGCGGGACGAATACCTGTTCAATATTTGCTGGAGGAAATGATTAGGCACAATACCCGTCCTCAACATAGCGGATTGTGAGAACGCGAATCCCCGAGTGAAAGGTGTACTGTATTTTCGCGTTAGACAGGGACAGTCGCACTGGAGTAGAACGTGTGCACGGCTTGTGTGCACCGTACACACAGCAAACGCCGCGTGCCCGATTAAACGTTCCACAACTCGTACGCTGTCCCTGTCTAACGAGGGACAGTACGCGCTGTTGTACGTATATGTGTATGATTTTTATATTAATTAAATGAATCCTTTTGTGTTGTGTGACAAAGTGAGCGATGGGGGCAGAGTGCCTGTCCATCCATTGAGGGGGGAGGGGCTTCACGTGCGAAAGGGGTGTGACCCTACAAACACCTGAATCATGTTTGCTTGAGGAGATTAATTTGAATCCCTCTTGAGTTTCGTGCGACATGAATTTGCATGATTGTATCATTTACATGCATGATCCCATTTCTTCACACACAATGGAACACAACTACACGTACACACGTGGCAAAAGCCTTGCGCTAACCGAGTTAAGCCATCACACTCGATTGACGCATGGCTTGTTCTACCAAACCCGAGTTAAAGTGCTTAATTCGGTCAGTGCAAGGTTTTTGCTACGTGTGTGTATCATGTACTGAATTCCGGGTCATTTCGCACGGGCTTTATCTTTTCTACGTTCGTATTCTCGCCATGCTTCGTGGAAAACAAATGACTGGATAGCTATATAAGCATAAAGCGTGTGGGACAATACGAATTGTGTATTATCGAAATTCGAAACTAGTGCAGCCTGTGGCGCGGTGATTGATCACAGTGACTGAATTGTGACTTCTAGAAAGATGTTGCCGCGTATGCGTTGGTTCAAAAAGGAACAAATACCCCGTGGAAACTTAATTTTGAGACTAACTTCACCGACATGTTGCTCCGTCCCTTTAGCAGGGGGAAAGTAGGTCACCACTTATTCGACAGAGAATGTTTTCCTCTTTCGTTTTATCATAAAAGATCTGCATCAACTAGAGTTTGTTCATGTTTTTTCCATCTTCTTCGGCAAGCACCAAATCAACGTTTTGTCCCTGTAAATCCGCAACAGTTATCGAAAATCGAACAGATCAAAGCTTCTCAACGTTTCTCAAATGTGCTCAAATGTAAACAAATTTTGAAAAATCTTTGGTCAATTGATCACCTTAAACACATTTTCATCGAATCACCGCCAGAAAAAAGATCCGCCAGTTTTCTCAGACCCTCTTGAAAATGAGGCGTTTTTTCATTTACCGTAATGGCTGAACCTCGCGCGTTGTTTTCAAGGCCGATTTTCAACAAAACACCAAACACAGCGCTCAAAATGCATTTTTTAGATCAAAATATGTTTAATGTTCACAATGTGATCTTTTTCGGCTCTTGCGGATCAAAGAGAAGAATAGAATCTCGCGGCGGACGCGCTGTGAAAATTTTTCAGGGAGAACAACTTCCCCTTACGCCATCTTTAACACCTCTCTGATTCTCAGTTTAATGAAATGAAAAACTTCTACCAGATTGGCTTGACTGCTTAAAGGAGCTAATTGATACATAGTATCGAATTGCAAAATAACAAAAATTCAGAAAGTTGTGAAAGAAATAACGTCTCATTTAGGCAGGAAGCATCCAGGAGATCGCTTTTTCTGGTCATCGGGAGTTTGGCGTGTAGACACGCGATCGATCGTTAGATTGAAAAATTAATTTCATTTTTGTATAGGGCACTAAAATATCTAGTTTTTGGCGTTTTAACTGTCTGTTATTTTTCGGCTTGAGGGAATTGGGAGATGAAAGAACTTTGTTTCAGAAATAAGTTTCTTTCCTGAAAATGGGCCTGCGACAAGGTCAATCTATTTCCGTCCGTCGTGAACTTTCTGGGCATGATCCCATCCAAAAATCAAGTTGAAATCAATTGGCATCAGCCCATAATTTGTCAGGATTTGGAGGAGGCCGAGTAACGGCCAATTTATAAAAGCTAAAGGTCTATGACATCAGTCCC
>LRSR01005981.1:0-19635 GCA_001579985.1 Hypsibius dujardini | reverse complement strand
CAGACACAGACACAGACACAGACACAGACACAGACACAGACACAGACACAGAAACAGACACAGACACAGGCGCAGGCGCAGACTCAGACGCAACACAGACATTGTCGCAGACAAGGAGGACTTCAGTCTTACTCGGGTAAAAGTCTTTCATGGGATAATCCGGATTATACGGAGCATCCGATTTCGCCGCATCCGCCTGCCGCACACCCTTTACCAGTCCGTTGGCGTCCGCCGGTCGGTGTGACTGCGGTTTAGCATCCCAATGGTACTCGGCGAACACCCCAAACAGCACGATGAACACCACCTGGAAAGCCAGCAAGACGAAGGCGAACTTCTTCCCGCTGGCGGCCTCATCGTGTGCCATTGTCTATACGTGCCTGTACGTCTGCCTGAAAAAGCCGGGACTTTACCGGCTCAAATTGTTAAGCTAAAAGTGAAATTTAACTCGACAAGAAGGAACTGTAACGACCGATGTCTCAGCTGCTACTGCACAAGGCGTATTTTCGGCCTCGCATTAAACTAGACAGTCGTTATCGCGGAGAGTCATCGCGGGCTAAAAGACGATTACGCGGTACTCGGTACTCGTACACTATACTATTCGATAAACTTTGACACCTTCTTCTGCGACCCTAGACACGGCCGCAGAGTCGTGCCTGTAGCCTGCGATAGGCACAAACGGAGTGTGTGCCGCCGCGGGAAACCGCCCTCCGGATCGCCGGTCCGCGGATCACGGCAAAACTGGTTCTGTGAACCATTGCTTTGATTTATGGTTTCTGGATGCGCAGTCCAAAGCACGACGGGAACTACTTGCAAATAGTCTGGAAGGTAGAAATACCTGACAGGTGGTGTGTGTGTGTGTGTGATCAATATTTAATGTCTGTGAAGGCTGTCTGTATCATCCAGACAACAGTCCTAACAGATGTTTATGTGTGTTTGCGGAAAACATATGTAAAAGATGTCTGACTACAAGTGTATCTTAGTTTGAGGTTTGCGGGTGTCTACATGTAAATTTCTATGAAAACTGTGGCTTGTCTGTCGAGTGCCTTAATGCAGGTTGTCTGACTTAAAGGCCGACAGCCAGACAAGCCTCACACATTCAGGATATTCAGACACCGTTTATCACTGAAACCACGAAGAGTCAGGCAGATCTGTCAGAATTTTTGGGCTGGCAAATAGCACAATCGACGGACATCCTTCACAGACATTCAGACGCTGGAAAAACAGCCAAGCATCCTGTGGGCACACATGGTCTAGCTAGTAGGACAATTGGCAGGCAAACGCTTGAGGGTGTGTCAGGCTGACCGAATGTCTATGAAAAGTGTACACTCTCCAGACAACAAGTCTCCTCAGGGATGTATGTCTGTCCAGACGTTTGAGTATGTCTGAACGTCTGAAACTGTTTACGTATAGTGTGCTGGGTGTTCTACGAGCGAGATAAACGTGTCTGGATGATGTGCCTACCAACGTTAAGTGAATGTCTGAACAAACCGTGGTTTGACATATAACGGCCTGCCTGGATCCGTTGTCTCTTCCCGACTAACTAACTATGGCTGAGATTGTTTTGTGAAGTGTCTGAATGATATCTGTCTGACTGAAAATTTCCGTACAGATCTGTTACAATAATGCATGCACGCATTGTCCGCGTTCTGAAAGCGTGCCTGTGTAGATGTCCATCAGAGCCTGGATTGGACGAAAACGTGGGATGTGGCTATTAATTGGCGCCAGCTATGAACCACACCACCAGTCCTTCACCCCCGCACCGCGAACAGAACGATCAATTATACCAACCAACCTTCACCCTGATCTCTTTGCCACGGACCCGTCAGCGAAGGCAGGGTTCTGCCGGACGAGGGACGGAGCTACATGTCTATCTTTAGCTTACCGGGGAAAAAAACTGTCGAATTAATTCTGTTGACAAATGACTATTTTTTGGTCGGCGGATATGTCAGGGTACCGGTCCTATTATTACACCCCAAGGAATCACAGATGTGGAATGTACTCATCAGTAACGACGTAAAAGATAGATGTCCCCATTAGCTGTCGTTGTTATCATTAATTTTGCTACCGAGCGTCAAGACAGCTGTTTTGAAAAGTGTTTTAGCTCGGCCCGGCCGAACAGTCATCAAGCTTTCGCTTTTTAAGGTGATGTAATTAGTTGTTTTTCCAATGGAAAACGAACAGCCAAGAAAAACAATAAAACAGGCAGGCAGGCAGACAAGGAGTCAGTAAGATAAATAGTCAGACAGACAGACAAACAGACAGAAGACAGACAGAAGACAGACAGAAGATAGACAGACAGACAGACAGACAGACAGACAAACAGACAGACAGAAAGAAAGACAAACAGACACACAGACAAACAGACAGGCAGACAGCAAAGTACCCGGATCAGTCGGTCTTTGCCGAGTCATAGACGAAGGAAATATTCGGCTGCAGCTTTCTCAAATCATGTACTGTACTTAACATACTACGAGAATACACACTTTGAACATGTTATTTTTTAAAGCATGCTAAATTATGCGCTCAATCTAGCAGGACCAAGTGGCCAGAAATGGATTAGAAAAACAGCAGCATTTGTATTCAGCACATGGAATGTCTTTGTACGATGGAGCCCCTTAGAAGATGAAAGCGGTAAGATCCACACTTCAGATGAGAAAAGACCGCAGCTTTTATAAACGTTCTTACCCAACTTCTCAACCGCTTTTCCCTTTAACAGAAACCATCTGTTCCGGTTAGCAGGTTACACGAGCGGCTTGGGGCAAAATACAAAGAACAATCGCTGCTTAAGGATAAGAACACTGATGTAAAGACTAGATGGAAGAACCGACTAGGCACAGGCAAATACGGACGCATATCCAGACACAAACACATTTCGTATGCTCGCGATCTCAAGGGACAGCTAAGCCCCGCCTCCCTCGGTATGGCCCTGCACTCGATTGAACGTTTAATCTGATTCACTCTTCTCTGATTGACTGATTTCGTACAGCTTATTCGTTGTGCTCGATTCATTGATTGAACAGTCGTGGTTTTCCGTATATTTGTACTGTGGTGCTTAATTGATTGATTGTACTACAGTCGTGCTCTTTAAAAATATATTTGTCCCTACATTGCGAGTTTGGTGAACGGCACTGAATAGGCGCGGCCCGGGTTGATTAAAATTTACTGGTAGGGCAGAAAAGTGTCCCTTGAGATCGCGAGCATACGGTACTCAGAAAAAGATACAGATATTGACACAGACACAGACACAGACACAGACACAGACACAGACACAGACACAGACACAGACACAGACACAGACACAGACACACACAGACACAGACACAGACACAGACACTTGCGAGCAGTCGGCTTGCAATAACAAGAAAAGCGGTAGTCAGCGTGAGAAAAAATGCAGGTGTTCCGAGCAGTACTGGTTCCTTAATTTGTCCCAATTGGTGGCGCCACCTTGATCAATAGTTCGACGCCAGTGCTTAACTAAATCAATTTGTTTATTACTTGTAAAACAATCAGAAAAAATTCGTGGAAGTAACAAAAAAAATTATTTTGTTTTCAACAATTATATCTCGTCTCGATTATATAGTGGACTGAAATCAAGGAAAACCCCCCGGACCCTTGCCCCGCCCAGCGCCCACTCCGGGAGTTTTCAATTGCTAGCGCTGTAGAAATCACGCGACATTCTTATTGCTTTAGGGAAACTGCATAGAGCGCCTGTGGAATCGCCTCGAATTTATTCGCAATGTCCCTATCACAGAAGTTGCCATTTCAACTGTACACGTTCCAATTCATTTTTCCCGAACGCGCGAAATCAAATTTCTCCTTCTGCAGCGTGTGTGTCTTTCACGTGAATTTCGCCATTTTTAATCCCAACTTCATCCCCCCTCGCATCTCCCCGTTTTTTTCGTGTGTCCTCCCGAACTTTTCGACCATCTCCTACTCACCGGCGCGCCGCACAGTGTAAGGACCGGAGAAATTTTTGGCAAGCGACGTTCTTCGAAGGTGAAAAAAAATTCTTCCTCGGCTTTTTGACATTTTCTTTTGATTTCGCCATTTTTATTTCCTTCCACCTTCCTAAACGCATTTTTCCCCTAATCCCAGGTGTCTATCACAACTCCTCGTGGACTCTCCGATCACCGGCGCGCAGCTGAACGACCGGAGGAATTTTCGGTAGGCGATGTCTTGGAGCTTCAACAAAATCTTCCTCGGCTCGTGTCGTTCGCACTGATTTCGCCGTGTTTTTCTCCCACCATCATCCCGCACGTATTTTTCCCGTCATTTCAGGTGTCCACGGCAACTCGTGATCCACTTCCCGCTTTACCGGCGCGCACCGCAGCAATCAGAGGATTTGTTTTAAATCGTCTGGGGAATCAAAATGGCCAAAGCTGCCGCAACACGTGGAGCTCGTCCCGTGGCCGCCACCACGACCACCGCGGTCAAGCCCGCCGGCACCAACGGCACCAGCAACAACGGCGCCTCCACCTCAGTGCCGGAAAACGGCGCAGCGGGAAAATTCACGGCCGCCCAGCTAAAGGAACTCCAAACCATCTACACCGTCGGTACGGCCATTTTTTCACTTTTTTTAGCTTATCTAGCTTGTTGCAATCTCCCCTTTGTCAGGCGACAATGTTTGGGTCATGACGAAGGGCCTGTGGAGCAAGGCGAAAGTGATAAAAACGGACCAGGCGAAGCATCCGGAGGACGCGGAATTGGCTATTCCCACTTCACTGGTTAGTGCATTAACTGCTGCGATTGATTGACTTGATTGGCTAGATTTTGTCAGGAGTTTTGTTTTGTAATGTGTGCCTCCGGTTGATTGATGAGTTGACTTGATTGTTGAATGATTTTGATTTAGCATGGTTGTTTACGGTTGATTGATGAATTGGTTGTATGTGTTAAGGCGTTATTTTTGGTTGTTTCAGGTCCATTACCCGGGCTGGAGCGCCTCGTAAGACGCCATCAAACTCTATTTCAAGCCGTGCAGTAGTATTTACAGCTTATCCATCTGTAGGTTTGACGAGTGGGTGATTGGAGATTCAATCATGCCTCAGACCCCGGAGAACGAGATCCGTGCCGTAACGGAGAATGACACGGTCAAAAAGTCCATCGCGTAAGTCATTGCATCACGCTGTTTGAGATGTCTTGTTTTAATGTAGCCTTTTTGAGCCCACTCCAACTTTTAAAAAAGTGAAAATTCACGGGAAAGGCAATCGTGTTGTTCGTTTGGGACAGGGAATGTTCCTGGTCAATTCGCACGCAATCAACCAATCAAGCGAAAACTGCTGTAATGTATTCATTTCGCCTAGTTGTTGGGTGGTTTGTAAGTCTGTTTGCTTTTCAGAGCTCCGGCCAAGCAGAAAAAGACCGTCGCGAAGAAGGAAAAGGCTGCTGTGGCGGCAAAGGACGAAGAAAAGCCGAAGAAGCAGCCCTATCCGCGGAAGCCTTCGAGCCCGAAAGCTGCCGCCGCCCCACGGGCTGCCACCGCTCGCCGTGTCGTCGCCGAGGGTAAGGCCCCCGAACCGGAGCCAACTGCTACTACCACGGGTAATTTTTAATGCCTCACGCATCACTAACAGGGAAGATCTTGTCGATTTTTTATGGCTTGCCATGATTTCAGGCACGAATGGAAATCGCGCTGCTCGAAAGCCTGCTGCTGCTGCTGCCGCTGTCGCTGCCGAGGCCGCCAAACCGGAAGCTGTCTATGATTTTGTGGATGAAGCCGCGGCTGGGCAGAACGGCACGAAGAAGGGACGCGGCGGAGCAGGAGCTCGGAATGGGAAGGCGGAGGCTGCACCCGCGACGGAGAAGAAAAACACCCCGGAGAAGGCACCCGCTGTTAAAAAGGCAGCCGCACCGGCTGCGAAGACAACTGCTGCGTTGACAGGTATTAAGCGTTTGTCTGCCTGACGATGATTTCGCTTTGCCTTACTGCATCGTTCCTGCCTGACTGTTGTATGTCTGCCTGTGTCGTCAATCCTTCCTAGTGGTGTTTGTCTGTCTTTTTTTCGTTCTTTGTCTACTCTTGCTTTTTCTCCTTTCTCACATTTTAGTCATGCCCTTCTTCAACCTTAAAATTATTTTATTTGTAGCCCACTCACGGTTGAAACGACAGGCGGAGGTGCCGGAGAGTGCCGCCGGACCGAGCGGCGCGGTCGCCGTTGAGGGCTCGCCCCAGCGAGTGGCCACCCCGTTCGACTTGGGACTGGTCGGAGCGGCGGAGAAGCTGCGACTCGCCTGCGCAAACTACATCAACATCGAGAAGCTGCCCACCGAGGCCATCGGCGATCTGGTGGAGAAGGTGGATGAGCTGACCACCGCGGCCGGGGACCTCAAGGACGCCGCCTTGAACTTTCTCAACACGTACGTGCCTGGTTTTAATTATGGTTGTATTCTTCCGCCTCAAGAAGATGCTTTCGAAATTGTACGGTTACTCGATGCTTTGCATTATTTAGCAACTCAAAAGCCATCGTCGCCAGCGCCCCCTGGAAGGCGTACGCCGAACGGAAGCCGGAAGACGCCGCGAAGCTGCTGCGGGAAGCCGAGGATAGCTCGCCGGCCAAGAAGCAGCGCGTGCAGTAAAACGGACAACCAACAACACACTCACGAATCAGCTTCCCTACACTTTCTATACCCTCTACTACAGCAGCAGCACATTCTACGAGTCCTCTTGGCTTTCTTTTTGAATGTTGTAATGACACACAGACATTATTCGTGCTTACCCGTTAGTTTTGTTATTTTGATCTGAATTGTGTGCGAGGAGATTGGAGACCTTGTTGTGGATGGTTTTAGTTCTTTACCTACCCGCTTTATCTTGTATGATTTCACTTCTGTAATTGTTTCTCTGATGTATCGGCCAAGGCGTCGCTGAGCTTTTTGTCCACTTCTTCGGGAAAATCTTTTGTTACGTTTTTTCTCTCTTCCGATCGATGCAAGTTTGGCCATAAATCTTACCTTCCATCTGTTCTGGTTTCTCTGCTAACGGAATGATTGGTGATTATGATTCCACCCCCCCCCCCCTGATTCCGTTGGGGCTGGCATTTTAATTTAAATAAAAATAATTTAAATATAATTTAAAATAAATTTTACCTAAGGATTAGTTTTATCAAGGGATCGCTCGACTTAACAGGGAGGTTAGCACACAATACGAGGTGGAAGTAGTGGACGGGATCACCCAGTTGCTCAGGCTTAAAGTGATTGGGAAAACGGTGTGTAATTCAACTTCACACAGTCGTATCTTACCTAATTCCTGATCTATTTCAAACAGTGCGACTGAAACATTTGTCTAGAATTTAGTCAAAAATTTTATGAAGTAAAGGAAGATCTAGTTGCCTAAGTGGCAACTAAGTTTGAGGACAAAAAAAGAAAGCGCTTTACTAAATGGAATCTGTCGCGTGATTGGAGTCTCCAATTGGAGCGTTGTCGTTACGTCGCCTGGAATCCACAGTGGAAACTATAGATGTCCACGTGTATTCGTCATTCAATTCCACTGCATATTTGTGTAATCGGTCACAGCACAACGTGAACACGCAATCAATCAATCAACGCTTAGTCGGAGGTACGTAATCACTGGGGAATGTCTGTCTTCCCTGGATCGTTGCCGTTCAGGCGCTTTGACTCCTTCACCAGGTTGTACCATTGCAGAAAAAGTTCATCCTTCGGTTTGAGAGATTCGGCGCCAGGAATTGAGATGAATTCGCGACTAGATTGTAGGCGAAAAAATGGCGACATAAACTGCAGAGAATTTTGACGCGAACGAACATTCGGAATTTTGTTTCCAGCAGTACGATTACACTGACTACACGCCACTGGAAATAGACAGAAAAGTGGAACTGGGACTAATTGCTTCCAATTGGAAGCGTTGTGGCTCCAATTGGAACCGTAGCTCCGTGTTCCAACGCCAACAAGACAGCTGTTTCCATTTCAAAAAGTAGCCGTTTTGTAATTTTAAAAACTCGCGCATTACTTTGTCTAGCTACGCCTATGTGGCTTTTAAAAATAATTCGAATTTTTCTCTTTATGTTTTGCCAATCGGGTAAGATACTCAGAGCACCCTTTGCGTAAGAAAACGAGTTCATCTCACAACTCCATTAATATGTACCGTAAACCCACATGTTAAATCGGCGAGAAAGCCCGTCCACTAAGTCGATCACGTTCAAAAAATTGATCACGTGGTAACTTCCCTTATAAGTCGAGCGATCCCTTGGTTTTATTCAATTTCAATTCAGGAACGTGCCAAACTGAATTTAAACGTTGCGACTGGAATGGTCAAAGCAAAGGTTGATTGATTGATGAACTGAGTTAATTTGGTTGACGAAATTTGCAGTATCTAATCTAATCTGAACACTGAAAATCACTGATCGATTAACTGATTGTATTGAATACGCCGCAATTCTCATTTCATCTTATCGAATAAATAGAGAGTTTTCGCAAACGGTATATCTCACGGTATAGCCGTACAGTATAGAAAAATGAACTGGGGTCAGAGAGAGTTTTCTATACTGTACGGCTATACCGTGAAATATACCGTTTGCGAAAACTCTCTAATCTCGCATAGTTTTGCGCTTAGAATATCACGGAGAAATGCGAAAGAACAGTTTTGCACAATTAAAAAATTTTTATACTATGCTTTAAAAATAAAAAATAAAAAAATTTAACTTAATTTTAATGATTAAATTAATCTACAATGGAGTTCGAGATTTTTTTAATTTAATTAAAATTCATTGAACTCAGTGATTTTAATTTTGATTAAAAATCACATTTTGCCCAATTAAAATTAATTTTTAATTTATTTAAGTTCAAGTTTGATTTAAACACACTAATAGGAGTAGGTGTTGAGGTGAGTTGGGAACTGAAAACGAGACACCTGTTGTCGTCCTCCCCCCCCCCCAGTAAATTGGGGAGCGGGCGAAAAGCGTAGCCTAATTGCGTCGATTAATTTCGCCTCATTCCCCTTCTTTGTTTTGGCACCATTCACATATTACGTAATCAAAAAATGGCATTTTTCGACCACCCACCTAGACTCTAATCTAAATTATACTGGAGGGCGGGGCCTAGTTCACTGGTGAATAAACAAGGGTCCAGACCGCCCACCTACCCTCCTTTTATTACGTAATATGTGAATGGCGGCTTTCCAAATTCAGATTTCAAAGATCCAATTAATTAACTCCGTTAATTTAACGGTTCCTGAAACTGCGCCATTATTTTACCATTCGCAATATTTTCAACTTGCAATTTCGCGTCTGATGGCATCCGACGAAATCGGAAGTGAAACGAGATGCTGAAGTTTTCGCTCAAAGTGCTGGATTCCGAATGAGCACCCCTGGGATCTTTACAAGCGACTAAATGGGTGGGGCTGAAGCGACTAAAGAGGCGGGACTGAAGCGACTAAAGAGGCGGGGCTGAAGCGACTAAAGGGGTGGGGCTGAAGCGTCGAAAGAGGCGGGACTGAAGCGACTAAAGGGGTGTGCTTGCGTTGGTGTCTAGTCACCGTGTCTAGTGTTTATCCACACTGACCGGAAGCCATTTTTTCAGTGTTCCAACGCTCCTTCGAAAGCCCCGCCATTTCCGCAACAACATCCGCATTTTTCGCGCATTTCGCGCATTAACTCGATCCTCCCGTCGTCCCAGCACCAGTGGTGCAGTCTTCCTGCCGGATCCACCGACTTTACCGTTTCATCCGTCGCAGCCCAACTGGTCCAGCTTGCGAACGGCGCACTCTCTGACTATCGACATTCCGCAGTTTAGTTTCGCCGCAGCGCCCACGGTCAATGCTCCTGGCACCAGCGGCACTGGGTTGGCTAGCTTCTTCCCACCGCCGGTCTCTCTATCAGTTGGTTAGTGGCACCACTTCATACTTACTGGACATGCAGGCAAGAAAGCCGTTCAGTTCGAGATTGCAACCAACAGATAGATTGAGAGGCAGGCAGATAGGCAGGCAGACACAGACACAGACAGACAGACAGACAGACAGACAGACAGACAGACAGACACAGACAAACAAACAAACAGACAGACAGACATAGAGAACAGACAGACAAACGGTCTTATCTAAAACCAAGCCGGCAGGCAGGGTGATTGATCTGCAGGTAGAAAAGCTACGATTGTACTCTTACAGCTTCTGCCGCCGCTAGAGCCCGAGCTCATGTCCACATTCCCGAACGGACTACTATTGGACTGGACTCGCTGCGGCACTATTCTACCGCTAGAGAGGGTAACTGTTTTGTCTTTGACTCCCTTCCTCAGAAAGTCAGATTTCATCAACTCGTTAGGCATTCATTTTACCAATCGGATATTCCAGTCATCTGCGGCAACTGCCACGGCACGGGCAAGGTGCCGCGACACAAAGCCGCCCCTACCATGCCGACGGCTTCCTTCACCACCTCACCGGACTATGGCCGTTCCTTCCACACATGGATCCCTGTGCAGTCACGGGTGCAATGGCAGGCCCCGGAGGACGCCATGGCACAGCTGCTTCAGGCAAGCGTTGTTTAAACAAGTTTGAATTTTATTAAAATATACATAAACTTTGAAAAGAAATAACTCAGATATTTTTTAGATAAAAAACAGTGTATAACATATTTTCAGCATTTAAAAATGATGCACGGAAATAATTAAATCAGAGCATTATATTTGAAGTTAATTTTGAGACTTTAGATTAAATTACGATTTTGAGTAATAAACGTGATTTATAAATTTTTATCAAGAAACGGGTTTTATTGAGGAGGTGAAGTCGTTAGACAGATAGCCAGCCAGGCGGACAGCGGACAGAAAGCAGACAGACAGACTAACTGACAGGCCGAGACAGGCAGATAGCGGACAGAAAGCAGACAGACAGACTAACAGACAGACAGACAGACAGACAGGCCGAGACAGGCAGATAGCGGACAGAAAGACAGACAGACAGACAGACAGACAGACAGACAGACAGACAGACAGACAGACAGCAGATAGACAGACAGACAGACAGGTCTTGGACGTTTTAAAGACAAAACAAATAGAGAAAGACAGAAAGAAAGACAAATATTAATTGATAATATAATATTATATTTAAAGTTATTTTGGTAATTTTTCTGATTTTTAAATAATTATTTAACTTAAGTTAATTGCCGCGTTTTGATAGTTTGGAGATTATCTCTTACGAATTGATACTTATGTGTTTTAGGAACGCGCCACGCTGGACGAATACGGTCGCCGGATTTCGCAAGAGTAGATGCGAAGTGAAGAAGAAGCTTAGAAGATGTTCCTTGTAAACTGATATTATTTAGACAACCTTTTGTTCTGTTTTTGTTGTTGCTGATTCCTTCCGAGCCGGTTCGATTTTCTATTCTCATCACCTTTTCTTTCCCTTTTTGGCTGGCGATCGGCCCATAGAGAAAAAACTATCAACAGAGTTTCTGGATTCAATAGTTGGTTCAATAGGTGGATTTTTTCGGCGAAAGAAACCGTTCGTTGTGTTGCTTTCTGATGTCTATCTGACTGCTTCCGTTCTTATATATCTGTCTGCGTGTCTATCTGTCTCAGCTGTGTGTCTGTATATCTGCCTACTTACCTCCCTCCATATTTCCGTCCGTCTGTGTATCTGTCCGTGCGGGCCTGCCTGCCTGTCCTTGTATGTCTGTCTGTGTGAGTGCGTGTGTGTCCTGGAAGACATCAAGCCTACCATATTGTATTCCTTTCAAGTTGGAAGTTTGAACAATCAACTACGTCACTACTTATTATAAGTACTGGAGTGCTTACTCAAACATGCTACCACTTATTTGTCAAATTAATGATCTTCCCGTTTTCTTACTATAGTAGTACTTCCTTCGAGGATGGAATGAGTTAAAGCAGTAGTGAAATATTATGTAAATACAGTGCATCCACTTGCATCAAAAATCTGTGTCGACTGGTTCGGTCTTGATGTTTTCCTTGGCCTTCTCGCGTTTCCAATTGATCTCCAACTTCCGGACGAAGGTCTCGAAAATGGTGATGCCTTCCTTCAGACTGGTCTTCTTCCAGTCCGGGATGGGTGGCTTGGTGGGAACAGTGGTCGGCTCGTCGCCGGTTCCGGTGGCAGACAGGGGAGGGTGGGCCTTGTCGTAGTCGCTCATCTCCTCCAGCAGCTGGTCGATGGTAGGAACGGCAAACGGATCGAACTGGTCCGCCTGGTCGGGATTGATCGGCACGCAGACTCGGCCTAAAAAGATCGCAACCCCAGATTACTTCAAATGCATAAGAGACAACGGTTCAGGCAGGCAAATACAGAGAGAAAGAGAGAAAAGCAAATAGATGGACAAAATAACAGTAAACATATAGTGGGCATCCTGACACTCAGGAAGACGGACATATGGCCAGACAGGCATACATGCAAGATCTGCAAATAAATGGACAGGCGTATAGACAGACAGGTAGACAGGTAGACAGACAAAGAGAAAAACTGGCAAACAGACACAGACAAGATAGTCTGACAAGCAGGCAGACAAGTAGGCAAATACGTAAGCAGACAGCAATAAGGATATGGACAAAAATAAAGAGTCAGAAATCGGAAGTCAGCTGCACATTTATTACTAACCCGTCTTAGGATGAACTGAGAATGGACTCTTCAAGAGATGATTCAACCCATGAGACACGTTGATATCGAGCCGTGGGTAGCAGAACATGACTTGCAGCTCGTCAAGCATGTTGCTAGTCTTCCAGCTATCCTGATTCCTTTTCTTCGACGCCACATAGTCCCCGACCTGATAGACAATTACAAATTTACCCTCTTGAAACGGAATTCCAAAAATGTGCCAAGCTCATCCATTGACTTGTGTCGCGGTTAGCTTTTCTGCCTTTATGTCTGCTTGTCTGTCGGTCTGGCATTTGCAAAGTCCGGACTGTTACCATATCGGTGAGCTTATCCCAGCGACGCTCGCTGCCGTTGATCGGCTCAATGGCTGCGCGTACTTTCGCAATCAGCTCCTGGTCCTCCAGCATGGCCAACACCTTCGCCAGACCCTTCTCCGACTCCATCAGCCCCTGATCCCGCACCAGATTCTTCAGGAAGTGGTTTCGCACCAGGTGGAGCGATTTGGAAACGGCTTGGTATTCTAGGTCAAAGTTGCTCAGCACGGCGCGTCGTTCCTTCCCTTGCAGACCGGCCTGGAAAAAAACCCAAGTTGTCGGTAGATTGGTAAAAAGCAAGAACATTGACGTAGTTGAACCAGTCAATCAAAAGGCATAGCAAATCAGATCAAATCAGCAGGCAGATATGCAAAGAGACGTCCAAAAACGTACAGACAAACATATCAGAAGTGGATACGAAAGCAGAAAGATCCAGACAAACAGACCGACAGTCAGACAGATAGACTGACAGACAAACAGGCAGACAAACAGATAGACAGACAAATAGATAGACAGACAAGTAGACACACAGTCAGGCAGACACACAGACAGAACAAAAACGAAAAGTGTCTAGGTACTGGCACCTTTATGAGTGTGAGGTACTCGATGATGGCATGGCGAGCCGGGGATTTAAGGTTCCGCGCCTTTTTGTCTGCGATCCAGCAATGGATGCCGCGTCGGCCGGAATACACCCACAGGATGTTTTGGAATCCGAAATCCTCTGCGAGAACAAACATCAGTTTTTTACCTTAAAATAAGTCAAGAACTGGGCATGTAACCGAGTAAGAAACTACGGACCTGTTAGCACACGGTGGATCACTTTGATGGCCAGCGTCATCAAGGGCCAACACTTGCTGCAGATATTCGCGCTAGAGCAGCACAGCCGCACCTCGTCGTAATCCGTCATGTCGATATCAAAGATCAGCTCGCGTTCCACTGGCACAATCAACGGGTTCAACCTGCAATATAAAACTAAAAATGCTGAAACACTAAATACTAAATGATAAACTGAAACTGCTCCATAATGTAGCACCATTAAATGGCTAATTTGTAAACTATTCACTAAAAAATTTATCTTGCTATTCAGATGTCTTTTATCTCAGTTACCAATACAAATAAATTAAATTAAATTAAAAACCCATAAAAAAAGCGAACACGCAGTGAGGAAAAAAAGTGACCAACTGATCGATCAAACGCACGGAAGCCCATTGTGTGATATTACAGCCGAATCAATCAATCAATTTACACCGACCAATTACAATATTCTGTCGTGCAAAAATCTGCCGAAATAACTTCCTACTCTTGCAGCTACATTTATCCGTAAATATTCGAATTTCTCCGATAGTCACTAACACACACGTAGCAGAAAACATGACAGATCAACCATAAGCAACTACGAAAAATGCCGATCAATATCTATCCTCAATCAACAATCAACCACACAAACCCATCGGGCAAAAACCACAACAAATAACGCACGCAATCAACCAATCAACCAACGCAAACCCATGGCAATCGTTCACCCGTACGAAAATCGCTCTCAATTCATTTTCCGTCCCCCCATCGCCTCTCCTCGTGACAATTTAATTTTTTCGACCTTCTCCTTACTTGACGTCTTTGATTCGGGCGGAATAGACGGGCCCAATGTCGATTTTATGCGGGCAATACTCCTGGATGCCTTTCTCCAGCTCCTTTTGCGTTTCAAACGACTTGTACCGCAGATAAACGTCATCCTTCAGGGTGAAACAAAATTCCCGCAGGGCGAAAAAATGTCCCGTGTCTGAATGGCCGTAATTGAGCCAGCGGTGGAAGAGGCTGTAGGGGAAGAAGCGACGATAGTAGACACTGAGGTGATGCGGCAGCTCGTCCGGATTGAAAGGCGCCTTCAACGACATTTTTCCCAACTTTGGAAATCCCCAGGAATTTTCAGAAAAATTATTACAAAATTCGAGGGGAAAAAACAACAATGGAAAATATTTTATATTCCATTTCCACTTTCCAGCAAAGAATTAACTGCTTTCTATATAATTTGGCGCGCGTGTGTGGAACGTTGTCAAACGAAACGTTGAGACTATCCCACCGAGCGATGCGTTATAACAGCGACCGGCACGAACAACTGCAACAGGCGGAATCATTGCAGGAACAAACGAAAACATTACAGGAACAAGCGGAAACACTGCAGGAACAAGCGTAAACATTACACGAACAAATGGAAATATTACAGGAACAAACGGGAACATTGCAGGAACAAATGGAAACACTACAGGAACCAACGGAAACATTGCATTGTTTTTTCCCTTGTTCCTTTCAGAAACGTCCTGATTTAGACCTGTTGCGATGGGATTTTTTCATCACAAATGTCAGAGCCACCAGAAGACTGGCAATCCGCGTCCGCGTTGGGATTGACCAAGAAGGAGTGGTGGAGTGATAAACTGAAGGAAGTGCTGGAGAGCATTCTGCAGTTTGGCGTCTCGCGTTTATCACGAAGCTCGCGCGGTTTCAGCGCCTGCGAGAGGTGGGCTTTTGTTCTCTTGTTAGCCCGGCTTAAATTTTTCATCCTCTTTTTTCACACTTGTCCGTCGCTTCGTAATATGTCGCTGCAGAAACGGCTGCGGGAAGAGATAGTTGTTGCAGGTTTCATCAGAGTCGAGGACAGAACAGTTTCGTGGGAACGTTAAATGATTGATTGGTTGATCGATTAGCGGTTTGGGCTTATCTTCCTTTGCATCACCGTCACCGTACCGCTCAAGTACTCGTCCAAGGAGCCCCAGATCAGATGTTCGAATTGCATAAGGTGATGGGTTTGTACTATTGCAAGGTTTGCACCATCCGCCAAGGAGGATTGAAGCAGCAGGATCGGGAGCGTCATGTTGAAAACTGCACAGGG
This sequence comes from Hypsibius dujardini, assembly GCA_001579985.1. Classification (NCBI taxonomy): domain Eukaryota; kingdom Metazoa; phylum Tardigrada; class Eutardigrada; order Parachela; family Hypsibiidae; genus Hypsibius; species Hypsibius dujardini. The sequence continues at coordinate 3,893 of LRSR01005981.1, read as the reverse complement.
ACAGCGGCTTCCTCATGAATCTCGAATCCTCATAATTGATCTCTGGGTATTTCTGTCACATTTTGTCGAAATCTATACTTGCCGGTTCCATGTTTATTGTTTTCGTGTAGATCGACACGCTTCAGCGTGGGCTGGCGGACGCGAAGGTTGGCATCGCGGATATCTCCAAGATGGTCAGTCTTGGCGCGCAGAGAGGTGACGTCCTGTCTAGTAAGCTGGCGGTTCGCGGACACACACTATCCCAATTGGATGGTACGGTGGAGGGGCAGGAAGGCCAGCTGAACGAATTGTGGACTGGACAGAATGGGTTGCGGTAAGAGTTGGAGGCCGGGAAAGATATCTTGCTGGAACATAGCATAAGTAATTCCACTTCTACTGACAGGCAGGCAGATGATTAGACATTTCGGCAGACAGGCAGATAAATAAACATGCAGACAAACAGACAATCAGGCTGACAAGACAGATACACAGATACACAGATGTACAGGCAGACAGCTCCAGAAACAGGCAGTCAGAAAGGCAGACAGACAGATAGACCAAGAGACAAGCAGATATACAGAGAGGCAGCGCAATAAACAGATAGACAGACAGGACATAAAGATGAAAGACGGTCAGACAAAAAGACAGACTAACTCACGAACGCACAGTATTTTTGTGCCTGTTGCCACAAACTCCAACACAAAACAGAACAGCTAATTACAGTAACGTAAGACAAACACCAAACCACAGCAATCCAGACGTGTTTTCGTTGATATTTTATTCTTTTAGCACACCGATCGATCTGTCTGCGGATCTTTTATAGAATTCAAAGAGTTGTTGATGAACTTTCAAACATGAGTAAAACGGGCAACTATTGCGGTCAACCAGCCATCATTCCGTGGCAGGCACCACTCTCACGAATTGCCTCACCTCGTTGCAGATGGACATACAGCTGAGTGAGCGCATCCTATAGAATGTAAAGCTTACGCCAAGTCAAGGAAAAAGATTTACGAAGCACGGAAAGACAGAGACGGCTCGACTATGTGGGTTGTTATGTTTTAATTCGAATCCGAATCTGTCTCGGACGCGTAGTCGTCGTCATGGTCGTCGGCTTTCTCCTCATCGGACTCCTCCAAATCCCATTGAGGATGGTTAAGATCCACCTCTTTGGCTTCTCTTACTTCAAACTGCAAGGGGAGAAGAAGAAATAATTGAAGCATCATAAGAGACGACTAGGTAGGCAGGCAAACAGACAAACTGATAGTTAAGCAGGCAGGAGGACTGACTGAATGCAGACAGACAGACAGACAGACAGACAGACAGACAGACAGACAGGCAGGCAGGCAGGCAGGCAGGCAGGCAGGCAGGCAGGCAGGCAGGCAGGCAGGCAGGCAGGCAGGCAGATATACAAACATGCAGACAGACAAGCCGACAGGTAGGTAGTCAGGCAGGCCGACAAGTAGATAATTGGTTGTTGACAATTGATGACGTACTTTTAGATTCGATATCGTGTCCATATCCAGGTAAGAGTCAGATTTCACCACCACAGTGTAGTTGTAGGTACCGGGAGCTTGGGCGGTGAACTTGAGCTGAACAGACTCTTCGGCGACGAGGTTAGTAACGAGGAGGGGTGCGGAGACTAGTTTCCGGTTCTTCTTGTCGGCCAAGTAGACCCACCACCATTCTTGCTTATCCTGAAAAATATCATGTAGTAAAACTGAAACTGGAATAGCTAACATATGGATGGCAATTGGTCAATCAGATAGACTAAGAGATAATTAGGTAAGCTCGCAGGTAAGCAGACCAGATATGTCAGACAGGTAAACAGGCACGCAGGCAAACAGACAGACAGACAGACAGACAGACAGACAGAAAGACGATCAACCGACAAATGTATCTGTTTCTCTACCTCTGGAAAGTATGGGCAGTGCACGGGATGCGAAAATTTAGACTTGACATCCGGAATGGCGTCCCGGCTGGTGTCCAAATCCCCATCATCATCCCAGGCTTTATCATCGTCATCATCATCACCGCTGCCCTTACTGCCGCCCTTTGCTACCGTATCCTTGCCCTCCTTCTCCTCGTCCTCACTCGACCGCTCCAGCTCCGGCGGTTCGTCATCGGCCGACTGATCCTTCACTTCATCATCCCCGGCATGGTTTTCCTTGTCATCCTCGGAATCAGAACCGCCGCCGCTGCCAGACTCCTCCCCGCCACTGCCGGATTCATCACCGTCAACCTTGGCGACGGTGCCGTTTTCTTTTGGCTTTTTCGCATCGTCTCCCTGTTAAGAAAATACCAAAGAGCTCAGACCAAATCTCCACAACGGACAGAGAACAGACAACCACACTTTCAGGCAAATACCAACAAGCACAAAGACAGACATAGACATACATGGACATGAGACAAATATATTCAGACAAACAAATTCAGACAGAAAGTCGGACAAGAAAGATACAGACAGACAGCCAGATCACAGGTAAACAGACGGACCGATCGACAGACAGACAGACAGACAGGCAGAGAGACAAATAAACATACAGACAAACAGACAGACAGACAGACCAACTGAGAGCAGACAGGCAGACAAACAAACAGGCAGCTAGACAGACAGATAGATGCGTATATTCACACAGGCTGAACGATTCATACACTTCCGTACCGTAGCGAGAGCATCCTTGTTCGGGACAGCTGCGGCAATCTTCTTCTGCTTCGTGCCGCCTTGACCCTTCTTCCCCTTGGTCTTTTTCTTGTTCCGTCGGTAAGCACTTTTACTTGTCCCGCTCTAGGCATACAATTTTACATGAACTTGTCGATCTTGCTAAAGAAACAGACACTGATCAAACAAACACTGCGCAATACCTTGGCCTCTTGAACGGCACCGTCCGCTTCTTGGTCCTTATCCTCATCACCGACCGCGTTCTGCACCCACTCGCCGAGATTGTGACGGATCAGCCGAACGTTGACCGTGGTGATGGCGCCGGCTGTGACCATGTGCTGATCCTCGTCGTCCACAACTGCAGAACGCAACCCCCAAAAAATACTCAAGACTCGCGTAACAATCAATCGCAGGCATCATCACAGACATATCAGGAAAAACATACAGGCAAAACAAACAACAAACAAACGGAAGCAATAAGTGGTAATTCAGCAAAATTCTGAAAAACAAATTCAGACAAAAGAGACAGACAGTGGATGGATCATGAGAATAGACCAGCAGGCAGATCATTTGGTAGACAACCAGACAGCAAGTCTTTCGGCAGACGGAGAGGAAAAGTACATGGATAAGAAACCAAGTACACAGACAACTCGATAGGTAGGCAGGTATGCAGATCAACAGGAAGAAACGTAGAGAGCTACGAAAGGCCACAGAGACAGACAATAGATAGACGATAGAAAGACACAAACACAGACAAGTAGATAGATAGGCAGGCAACAAGACAGACCGACAAGTTGATACAGACAAGCACGCAGGCAGACAAGTAGATCGACAGACAGGCAGACAATCCAGTAGATAGAAAAGTCCACAGGCAGGCAGACAGACACTTCGGTCAACAGGAAGGGACATAGGCAGGCAAGCAAACATGCAGGCAGACAAGTAGACGAATGGGTAGACAGACAAGAAATACAGTAATGAACAAGTCGATGTGCAGAGGGACAAATAGATAAACAGAAAGAAAAGAGTCAAGATCAGAAAGGCAGGTGTTCAGGCAGACAAGCTAAACACATGCAGAGCAAGGGATCAGTAAGCGGCTACACGCTGAGACATTTAAACAAGCAGACGGACTGACCCTTTAGTTCGACGATAGCCTCAATATGCGGCATATCATTGCAGACACTCATCACATCGTTGTACTGCTTGTCCGTCAGATTACGCAGCAGCTTTCTCCGCTCGTCATCGGGAAACCGCAGAA
>LRSR01005980.1:0-20355 GCA_001579985.1 Hypsibius dujardini | reverse complement strand
CTGATGTATAAATATGCCGAAGAGGAAAGGAAAACCAAACAAAAAAGAGTCCATAACTACAAAACCACCTGAGAAGCGTTCTAAAACATAAATAAGAGGAGACCATTGGGGATTGCTCAGAGAAATGAGATGAAGACGTGAAAAATGAAAATATCCAGACACGATGTGGAGATAAACTGTCCTTATTCAATCGTCTCCAAGTAGTCCGACTCGTTGTCCGACTCGAGATTCTCCATGGAACTGTCGGCCATCACCTTCCGCGACGCAGCTACCGCAGCAGCTCGACCAGGCCGGGAGCGGGCTACGGGAATATCTTCGTCGCTGTCGTCCAACGCCGCCTTCTTGCTGCCCTCGCTCTTCTTCTGTAAAAGCAATTTGTTGATAATTAAAAACAAAATACACAGTACAAACCTGCATACAAATAAACTGATCGCGACAAAAACTTACCTTCTTGTCAATTGGGCTGCTACTGGAAGTACCCGGAGCGTTGTCATCATCGCTGTCCGAGATTGCCGCCTTGCGCTTAACGGGAGCCGCTTTCTTCACAGCAGCCGGTTTTTCCGCCGCTTTCTTGGATTCTTTCGCCGGTGCTGCTTTTTTAACTGCCGGCTGGAACTCCTCCGAATCAGCCTTCTTGGACGCTTTCGGCTTCGTCGGTTTCTTCGCATCATAGTAGTCGTCCTCATCAGAATCGGACGCGGCCTTCCGTGACGCCTTGGCAGGAGCCTTCTTAACCGGTGGTTTCTTCGTTTCGACCTCACTGTCATCATCCGAAGAGGAGGCTAATCGGACTTTCTTGACAGGTGTCGAGGATCCGTTGGACGACGCCGCTGTTGCCTTCTTTGTGCCGTTCGATTTGGATTCGGGGGCTTTATCCGGTTCAATCTGTTAATTAGCGTGAGATATGTGAGCGAACCAAAAAGCTGAATTAAATATCAGATGAAGATTCGGTTGCGCTACTTACGACAGCCGATTTGGACTTTGCGACTACCGGCCCTTTGGTCTGGACAATCTCTACGATGTCATCATCATCCGTTGGAGCAGAAGCCGTAGAAACGACAACGGGACGGTTCTTCTTCGCCGGCATCTTCTCAGTTGATCGATCGAAGTCATCAGCATCCGTTGGAGCAGAAGCCGCAGAAACGACAACGGGACGGTTCTTCTTCACCGGCATCTTCTCAGTTGATCGATCGAAGTCATATTCGTCGCTACCGTCGCTGACCACGATCTCCGAATCATCCGACAGGGCTTCAGAGTCAAAACCGTCAGAATCTTCGTCGGACGAGCCAGCTTTCTTTTTGCCCTTCTTTTTGAAACCCTCCAGGGTTGTCTGCTTCATTTTTGACTTCCCTTCTATCAAAGGCACAACAAAAACAGGTTTATTTGGCAATAAAAGGCCGATATCTCTCCATGCAGGAAACAAGTCTGTCAACCCGCCTGCCAATCGCCAGACTATCTGTCAATCTGTCTAGTTTGTCATCTAGCGCTTACACCTTTAGTCAAGATGCACTGCCTGTACAGCAGTCTGTCATACCTTCATCTCCGTTCTCTTCCTTCTTCATGGGCTTCTTGGGCTTCTCGCTCGGGGACAACAACTCGCCGTTCTCGCCGACTTCCTCCTTTTTCTTGCGGCCTTTGGTGCTGGGCTCGCCCTGCATTAAGAAAGGGTAAAGTCTTGACGATTGGCACACAGAAGGCAGAGACATACTGACATACAAAAGAGAATGTCTCACAGGGAATTACCAATGACAGACAGACGGTTGGTCAAAACAGACGGCAAACAATGGAACATCGACACGCGAAAAGAATTACAAATCCGGAAAGAAGCAAAGCAAATAAAGTAAAACCATGCAGACACACACCTTCTTCTTGCGTTCCTTCTCGTTGCGGGCTCTCTCAACCTTCGCCACCATAGCGGCGTCGATGATGGGTTCGATGCGAATGCCGGTCTCAGATGGCAGCGTATCTTTCTTGCTGGGGGGAGCAGCCTTGCCGCCGCGACCAGTCCCTTTGACGCCCTTCAGAGGTTTCACAGCAGCACCACCCTGAATGCCCTGGGCGTCACGATCGGCGATGGCGGCCTCCTAAAAACAGCAAGAGCGTGGACATACCGCACACCCGCACGGAGAACACATTCTCTGGCATGGAAATATTGTCTTACGTCGAGCTTCTCGAGGAAAAAGTCCAAATCGGCGTTCCATAGATCCTTGGGAGTCTTCCTGGTCAAATCTGCCAATTCAGCTTCCTAAATACAAAAGGCGGCAATTAAAAGCCAGAAAAATGACGGGAAATTGCGTGCGGATTGCGCAGACAAAATTTTACCTTGTTATCGCGTTCTTCCAACAGTTTGATTTTCTGTTCATTGGACAGCTTCCAGAAACTCATACCCATCAGGTAATCATAGTTTGGCCCCTTTTCCTTTTCGATCACCTTATCAATCACATCATCCTCATTGGTGGCCGGCTCCTCATCCTCCACAAAAGCAGCTTCCCCGAGACCCTTCTTCCACGCCTCGACTGGATCCGAGTCGTACTTGCGGTCCTTCAGCAGCTTGATGATGTCCACCCGTTTCACATTCTCCACCTTAATTTTCCCCTCAATCTTCTCTTCGATGAAACGCGCCTGATTCTGCAGCCGCTTCGCCTCAGCGCCCAGCTTGGCGATCCAGTAGACCTTCTGCTTCTCGTAGAAGTCGAGACGAAGCTTGTAGAACTCCTCCATAATTTGTCCGACGCTGGTGTAAGTCTTGATGACGCCGTTGCTGTCGAAGAGGACCAAGTTGGACAGGGAAAGAGTGGTCTGCAGTTTGAAGACCTTGTGGAAGCCTTCCTTCTCAAACTCCTTCATCTTGGTCTTGTCCAGTTTGACGGTGAAACGAACAGTGGTGTCGGTGTGGTACTCCCGGTAGTCCCTGTCAAGTGAACGAACAACAGATTTCCCCAGCTGCCTTTACATTGGAACAATGAGCTTTACATAAAACAACAAGTGGTAAATCGGGATAATGCAAACAGAAAATCGGCAAGGTCAACGACAAAACTCAAGGAAGCAACACATGAACAACCGCCACACAAGTTTGAGAGAATTACCGGCTTAAACTTACATAATTTGGGGAGGCACGGCCTTCTTCTTCTCCTTCGCTTCCACACCGAGAGCCATCGGTTCGATCACAGTCTCTTTGTATGTCTGGGTCCAGACCCGCACCGGCAGCTCGGTAATCTCCACCGTGTCGTCGTCCAAAATGGCTACTTCACCGCTGCTGACAATGCGGCTGCCGTCGTCAATCTCCTTCATCTCCCCGCGATGGCCTTTGAACCAGGGCGACATGTGCTTCTGCGGTTCGTCGCGCATCATCCGACGAATGTTGTCGACAATGTCGCGGGGATTGTAGTTGGGAATGTCGGTTGACCAGCCGGTGCCGATACCCTTGGACCCGTTGACGAGCACCATCGGGACCACCGGCATGTACCATTCCGGCTCGATCTTCCTGCCCTCCTCGCGCTGGTACTCCAACAAAGGCATGTCCCTGGGTGTGAAGATTGCTCTTGCCAGAGGACTAAAACGATAATAACATAACAGCTTCAATGTCAGCAGTTGTCCCATTATTACTGGGCTCGGACAAAACCGAAACACGGAGTCGTACCTCAACATGGTGAAGATGTAACGGGGACTGGCGCTGTCTTTTCCGCCCTGAAGACGGGTGCCAAACTGGCCACACGGCAAAAGAAGATTGATGTTGTTACTGCCGACGTAGTCTTGCGCCAGACCGACGATGGTGGACTGAAGGGAGACTTCGCCGTGATGATAAGCCGATTTCTCGGCCACCGAACCCGCTAACTGGGCCACCTTGACTTCCTTTCTGTCGTTACGAAGGAAGCAGGTGTAGATCACCTTTCGCTGGCCTGGTTTCAGTCCTGCGGAAAGACACCAAAGGAATGACTTGTTGAATTACAGCAAGAACAACTGACAGCAATACACGAAATCACGAGAAAGGTGAAGAACGGAATAATACCATCAACAATGGACGGGATGGAGCGTTCGTTATCGGCATTGCTGAAGAGGATCAGCTCCTTGTTGACAAATTCCGAGTAAGATACATTCTTCGTCTTCTTCTCATACAGGTAGATTTCCTTCTCTCCGGCTGCGCGACGTGTCTTGCGCTCTTCCATGCCCTCCGTCAGCCACTTCTTCCGGTCGTCCGCCTTGGTCTTACTGAAGGCCATGTCGATGTTGACGTCATCTTCCGGACCGCCCCACTTGAAGTTGATCTGATGGCGGTTCATGTCTTGGAAGTACTCCTTGGCCTCCTTCGACGTGCTGGTACCCAGACCTTTGAAGTACTTGACTTGCCATTTTGGCCAGTCAGCCGTAGCAGCCTTCCACTCCTCAAACTCGGGCAGACTGTAGAAGGAGAGCGTATCCTGACCCTTCTTATTAGCTTTGACGATGGGCGTGATGAACTGCTCCAGAAACGTCCGCTTCAGCAGATGCGGCCAGGAGTGGTGGATGAAGTTGATGAGGAGGCCTTTGATGTGGGAGCCGTCCTGATCCTGATCGGTCATGATCATCAGGCGTCCATAGCGGAGTCTCTTGAAATCTTCTTCGTCCTGGTACTTGCAGTTGAACTTCAGGCCGAGAATCTTGACGATGTTTTGGATTTCCGCATTTTCTAAGAGCTACGAGGAAAAATAACAGCGGTTACTGTTTTATGCATGCCATGTCAGTGGGACAAATTTGCCTTTGCCTATCCAAAACAAATTGATGTGTTTGCGTTTGCGTTTGAATTTCGTCCGAAGAAGATCAAGTTGTCCTATTTTTACCTGCTTCGGAGTTGCATCACGGACGTTCAACAGTTTACCGCGCAAGGGGAAGACGCCGTACTTGTCGCGCCCGACGACACTGAAACCGGAAACGACCAGCGCCTTGGCCGAGTCTCCTTCCGTCAGAATCAACGTGCACTTGTCAGAGTGCTTTGTGCCGGCATCGTTAGCGTCCTCCAGCTTCGGAATGTTCTTCAGCTTTGATGTCTTGGTGCCACCTGCTCGATCCAGCTTCGTCTGAAACAAGTAAGCTACTCAGAAAACATGCAAAGACTTGTTTGTGGTAAAGAAGCAACGCCAAGGACCATGCTACGATTCCTCCAACAAAGGGATACCCCGCCCTTAGCATCCGTGAAAATGAAGAGGTGCATTTGTACTCGTATGGTTCTATCTAAACTGTGCTGTATGAATCCGGTTTTAACTCCTTTAAATAAACTGCGTACCTTTTGCTTATTGATCTGAAACTGGAGAATGTTCTCCCAGACGCCCATCTTCAGCACCTTCTTTGAAAAATCATCTGAGATCTGGAACTTCGATCCAAACTTGGACGCCTGGAGAGTTAGGGCTTCCTTTGTCTGTGAGTCGAACGTCGGATTCTCAACGAGACAATTCACGAAAACCCACAGATTCTGTTTGATCTACGATGCGAAAAAAAAGTACAAATGGGGCTGCTGGTCGAAAATGACAGATACCAGGCAAACGCTCTGGGTTGAATCAGTCGGGTGGCGGAGAGCGCCACGAGTGTAAATTTTAAACAACTCATTCAGCAATACACAAACCGCCTGCGGCGCCCTCTGCCACCCGACTGATTCAACCCATGTAGTGATTCAACCCAGAGCGTTTGCCTGGTACTCAATTGAATCTTACCACCGCCGGCTTGATTTCTTGTCCAGTTTTGTTCTTCTTTTTCAACTGCTCTCCCAGCACCTTGGCGATCTGCTCCGTGACGTAATCGACGTGCCTGCCTCCCTAAAAAACCGACAGCAAACACGCTATATGGCGGGCTGAGAAAGATCCAGTACAAGCACAAACAGGAAGGATAAGGCTAAGCCGAGTTACCTTTGTAGTTGCAATGCGGTTGGCGAAGCTAACTTGCTGGAACTGCCCCTCAGTGCTGGAACAAACGGCCACCTCCCACCGAGTACCCTCCGTGGTGATGCCCTCTTTCCCGATCTTCTCCACTACGACATTGACTGGGTTTCCGAGGTCGTCCTTCGAATCGCAGGTGTACATCTTTACGTACTCCTCGAACGTTTTCAGCTGCAAAGAGATAGAATAATAAGAAACAAAATCCGACAGACAACCCAAACTCATCATTAGATCAATAAAATTCGAACACGCCGCACCGGAATAATATCGCCGTTCAACCGAATTTTGACACCGCGCACTGTTCCAGCCAAATCGTAGGCCCGGCGGCTCAGCAACGCCACGAAATCGTCATCCAGTTTTTCCATGTCGAACCGCTTCAGATCGGGCCAGAATTCCACCATGGTGAAGTCCTCATTGCGAGAATTCTCCTTGATGATTTCCTTCTCTACCTTGTTCATGTTGTCCGTCCATGTCTAAAGTGAACAAGTCAAAACGGTCCAAAGTGATCAGCATCGGAAGGAGGAAGGGAGCAAGAAAAGGACAAACCTGCTTGAAGGTCTTTCCGTCATCCTTTGACGCAACGCTGAGGGTGAACTTGGTACTGAACGCGTTACACAGCTTGGCCCCATATCCGTTTCGACCGCCGGTGGTCTTCTTTTCGTCATCGTTGAAGTTGCTGCCAGCCAGGAGATGACCGAAAATAAGGGTAGGCACGTAGATCTTTTCCTTCGGATGAATCTGAATGGGGATGGCCCGGCCATTGTTCCACACGGAGATCTTATTCGCTTCCCTGTAAAGCACAAAATCAAAGCGATACAAATTGCCGCGCAAATTCCAGTATCATTTGTCTGCTCGCCACAATGGCTTACGGATCAATGTTGATTTTGATTTCTGTCATGACTTTATCGGCTCGGCCGTCTTCCTGGTCCCGCTGCTTGTTGTCAGCTGCGTTGACGAGGATTTCGTCGAAGATTTTGTAGAGTCCAGGTACGAAAGTGATTGTGCGGTAGACCAGCTTCTTCTCGACAGCGTCGAAAACCCACATTTTCTAACAAGCGGAAATGTATTCGTTAGCAAGGAAATTTGGCTGTTTATGAACGGAATACAGCAACGAACGATTCCCGTAACGAACCTCCGTGACCTTCTGCACCGATCCGATGTAAGTGTCCGGCCGTTTCAGTACGTGCTCCAGTTGCTCCAGCTTCTCGTACATCGCACCGACATCCTTGGGCTGCTTGGCAGGCTTCTTGGCGCTCGGAACTTTGACAGCAGCTTTCTTCACCGCCGCTGGGGCAAAGTCTTCATCGTCCGAGGACATTGTCCCGGTAGTAACGGCTCTACTCCAAATCGGACAAAACTGCAGAAAAAAGACGGCATTGAAATGAGAATCGGCAACTTGTACTTAGATAAGTTATACATTAAAATCAATCCTAAAGAATGTAGGGTAAAAGCAGGGAAAGCGACACCTTAAATCGGCCAATCAAGCAATCACGATAACAGCCGCTTAATTTTGACGGATGTTCACTGGCCAATGTCTTTCGGCCAATACGCGATTTGCCACGATTTTGAATCAGCTCTATAAAAACTGAATCACATTTTGAATCATGCCTAACCAATCCATCAATCCTTTTGATCATCTCCTCGCGCACGGCTAGAGTGCGTTCGAGATCCCCTTCTCCCTCAGCCCGGACCCGCGGCGGACGGACGCCGGAGTTATTGCGAATGTGAGCGCGGTGAATGTATCTCCGCTGGCTATTGATCTGCTGCCCATTACACGACAAAACAACATCAAAGTTCACACATTTTTCAAATAAAAACAAGACCAAGCCCTAGTCCAATCATTCAATCAATTGATCACTTATTAAACCAAATCCGCACAAATTTAATCAATCAATCGATCAAAGCCGTTAGCGAATCCATACTGAGTAGCTTTTAGTGAAGTCATAAGTTTGACAGCAAACTCTCATTCTCGATCTCAAAAATAGCAGCTGCTGCTTACCGAATTATTTTCAAACGTCAAAAGACGCGGCGAAGAGGACGCAACAAATGTCGAAGCCGCAAATGAGAAGTTGCCCGGCTGGCGTCCTGGTGCTCCCCTCCAGCTACTCCAAACCACACGATAAACCGCAAGTCCTAAAATAAACAAGCGGTTGGTCACATTTACGCTAAATAATTCCAGAAATGGATAACTCTTCAATACCGATGAAAGCACGATCAAAATAAAAAAAAATCAGCGATCAGCGGTGAGGTAAAATAAATTCTGAATGAAATGAGATTTTCATCTGCCTGCAGCCAGCGATGAACTCCTTCTAAGAGATCGATAATCCAATCTTACAGCGGTAGGAAAGCGATATAGAATAAACTTGGAAAAATCGTCGATGGGCGTCTAAAGAAATGGCGAAAATGATTGTCGAATGAAAAGATTGCGCTGCGCTTGCCGTTGCGATTTTTGAAATCCAAAATAGCCCGTTTCCAGAGCGTTCATTTGGCGGATGAAACAAAATGACGGAGAAAAGAAATATGATCCGGGAGGGCGCTGTGTACTGAGTTACTTTCAGAACGCATGTTCCCACTGACATCTGCGCCTCCTGCGGCCCTCCTGGATATTAGGACACGCCTCTTGCCCCTGGGGTGGGGCACAGGGGCCGGCGACGGGCCGAGGTAGTCATTCATTCATTGACGCGGTTGATTGTCTGCTTAACGAATGATTGATTGATTGAATCAACAGACGTCATAAAAAAATATCACTGTATTCAGTTTTCTCGGCAATCCTCGCTACTCGCATTTTGGTCTGTCCCGCAATTCAATGAACGGAAAGAAGTGTAAATCCAATCGAAATCCCAAAGTCCGACTTGTATCGTGCTGACTGTTGTCTGTTGCCACTGTCGATACAGTATGATGAGATCTAAAGACATGCAGTTTTTCCCACTTTCTCACCTCTTCTCATCGAGAAGCATAATTAATCCGCGGATAAATAGAGATCGAACTGAAAAGCAAGATGTTCTCCTGTGCAGCCTGTCACCTGTAACAAGAGAATCCAAAAAAATTACCGTACGCTCGCGATCTCAAGGGGCACTTTTATGCCCTAGGCGTGCATTCCGCCCGCCTTGCGCCGTATATTTAGACCGGTGTGTGTGTATGTGCTGCACTGAGGCGGCGCTTAGCTGTCCCTTGAGATCGCAAGCGTACGGTAAGATGAGGTTGTTCATAGTATCTTTGCAGAACTAAGTTGAACAAGATGCACCTAGATTGATAATTGATTGCGATAATTCTTGATGGAATTGGAAGCCATAGTTGGTTGATTGATCCATTAATTTTCTTCTTGGCTGACTGACTGCACAAAAAAAGGTCGCTCGATTGGCTGATTGGCTGATTCGTTCATGCGTTGATTCATTGATTCATATCAGTATCACAATTCCGGTGCTTGTCTGTCTGATTAGCGATTTCCAAAATACAAATTCGCCTATCGATTCTACCCGTCCATGGACGCAAACAAATTATAAATTCATCACAAGGTGGTGCTTATCCCCTGCCAAAACTATCAACTGTCTTGTTTGCTCGTCGTGGTAGTCGGTAAATGAACTACAGCTAGAATGAATACTCGTACTGTAAGTAAGCACTGTAAGCAAATGCCTGTGCTCGTGTGATAATCCCACCTGAGAAAAATAATCCGCACACGCAAACTCGCAGTTCAACGATGTATCAAGAAGGGAAAATGATCTGCAGATTGGTGGTGTCAGGTGAGAAGAAGGCAAGAAACTGGAACGAAAAAATGGCTGGCCTTGAAAGGAAACTGCAGGAATTACAGTAAATCAAGAGAAGGAACCCGGCCCCAAAAGCCACGCCTCTGCCCCCTTCCCCCTCGCTCTGACTAGTGAGTAGTGAGTGTGACGTGAGTGAGTTTTACGGTAACCCTACCGTACGAGACCAAGCGAGGATAGTGGCAGGCTCGAGCCATATCTCGATTGATACATCAGTCCAGCCCAGTAAATGTAGATGCTCATACGTAGACAGAAGTTTTTCCTTTTCGATTCACGTTTTCTAATTACAGTAACGTCATTACTGGCTTCAATTTTTCAAAGTGTAGTATTCTCTTTCTTTGCTGAGTACCTTATGCTTTACTGCTTTATAGCTTTACCACTCGTCAGAAACACTCGTGGATCCCGGGGAAAGAAAACGTATTGTCAAAATTTGTTGCTCATTTTGTGTGTTGCTGTTCATTCGCATCTGTTGTTCATTCGCATCTGTTGTGAGTGAAGCGATCACGCATTCTCGGGATGGCACTCCGTCAGGCCGCATCAACGGCCTTCCGGACCCGCGACATGGGCTCATCTCTACGGCAGGTTTCATCCTGCCTGAGTGGAGCAGCATCCATCAGAGAGCACGATCAACGGAGGTCTTTGAGGAGCGCCCCGTGTATCCCGTATCTCCGCGTTGCTGCTGGTAACGCGCCGTATCCTGACTGGGTGGCGCCGTACAGCAGCAAGGCAAGCGATGATTCCTCCTCGGGCAATGGGTCGCGGCGGTCTTCGTTGGGCGATCGCAGATCGCGTGGCAGCAGTGTAGGTGGTGGGGGAAGTGGCACGGCTGCGGGGAGTGATGGCGGCAGCGGCGGCAGTGGTGGGGATAAGGACTTGTTAAAATGCCCGAAATGCGGGGAGACTTGCATCCATGTTGAGACTTTCGTATGTAAGTGCCAATTGGGTTGGATTTTCTTGCGATTTGTCGGAGAAGTGCGGCACCAATATTTGGTGTCAATGCTTTGAGGAAAAGCAATGGATTTGTTGCTGCCACAGTGCGGTTGATTGCTGGATTGTTACTGCTTGCATTTTCTTTTAAAACTGCGTAGTGACCCATTGATTACTGGATTGGTTGCTATTATTACATGCTAGCTTTGTACATTATTTGATTTCAAATTGAGCTTCACTGACTGACTCTTAACTCCATTTGCCGCAGTTTTCTGTAGCGTAAGTGCCACGGGACATCGATCGGATGTAATTTTTTTGTTTATGAAGGCAACTGAAATTGCATTCCTTTCTGATTGGAAAGATACAACAAACAAAGCTATTTAAATTATCCTTGAGTTGGACTGGTTGATCAGCTGATTGGGTTTATCTTATTCATTTTCATCCATTATTTTCGTGACTACTTCAATTCATTCCAGCCTGGTTTTTGGAAGCGTCCTCATTCGTTTGGATCTTATGTTTATTACAGCCTCCACACGATTTGTGAAGTGTGAAAAATGTCACCATTTCTTTGTGGTCCTCTCCGAGATGGACTCTAAAAAGACGCTGAAGGATGCGGCCGCTGAACGAAGTGCAAGAAAGAAACCACCTCCTGCTCCAAAAAAGGTACTATCACCACTGTTCCGGTATTCTCTGTGTGAGGTGCATATTTGTTGTTGATGGTAGTTTGCAGTAATACCTGTATTCAACTTGTTTAGATTTTCGACTTCCTCAACAAGTATGTTGTGGGTCAGGATCATGCTAAGAAAGTGCTGGCTGTGGCGGTTTATAACCATTACAAGGTAGGCAGGCTGAAAAAAAGGCAGACAGACAGGCAGGCAGGCAGACAGACATACAGACAGACAGACAGACAGACAGACAGACAGACAGACAGACAGACAGACAGACAGCAGACAGAGAGACAGACAGAATTACTGTAATTGTCATTTGTCGGGTGATCGTAACTGCCGATATTTTAAAACAAGCAGGCAGACAGACAAACCAGAAGATATAGTACAGTAGCAAGGCGGGTTTAGGTACCGGTACTAAAACATTAACGTGTGCTCCTGCTTTCAGAGATTAAGCAAAAACATCCCGGTTTCAACATCGAGTACTGTCCAGCAATCGGTAAAAGGACAGGAACTGCAGAATACGTCCAATTCGGATCTCCGCTATGTTGGAGGTGTACAGCCTCACGGAATGGGTCAGTTTTCTCAGAGAGGTAATATCTGTACACGAAGGAACGATCTGGTTTCTGACCTGATCTTTGTTGCCCTCTTGATCTTGTCTGTCGACTGTTATTTGATTTTTTTCCTTCATATGCTATTGTGCGTTCAACTGACTTTATGAAAACGTGCTTTATTCTTATTTCAGAGCTGATGCAGCTCACTGGAATCAATCCGGGAAGTCCACTCGGTGCACATTTGGCGCAACAACCTGACGAGGGATCTCGTCCTGCGGGCAAGCCCCAAAACATGACTGAAGTCATTGATTCCGATACCTATGACATTAAACTGGATAAATCCAACATTCTCATGCTGGGCCCGACTGGATCGGGCAAAACACTGCTAGCTCAGACCATCGCTCGATGCTTGGACGTCCCTATCGCCATCTGTGATTGCAGTAAGTTGCACTTCATCGCACACATTTGGCCAGCTTGCCGCAGTACTGCCACGCTAATTTTTGCCATGTTCATAGCTACACTGACACAGGCTGGTTATGTCGGCGAGGATATCGAATCGGTGATAGCAAAGCTACTGCAGGATGCCGGAGGAAATGTCTCCAGAGCGGAGCAAGGCATTGTCTTCCTGGATGAAATCGATAAAATTGGCTCAGTGCCAGGAGTTCATCAGTTGCGCGACGTCGGTGGAGAAGGTGTCCAGCAGGTAAGACTGTCCCGGTGAAAATCTGCCCTATCTGCCGGTCTTTCATTGCAGGGTTTGCTGAAAATACTAGAGGGCTCAGTTGTCAATGTTCCTGAGAAATCTAGCAGCCGGAAAATGCGAGGCGAGACGGTCCAAGTCGATACCACTAATATATTGTTCATCGGCTCCGGTGCGTTTAATGGATTGGATCGGATTGTTAGTAGGAGGAAAAACGAAAAGGTGAGATATTCATTTGGTATATCTTGCCCGTAGTCTGGAGCTCTTGCTCGCCGGGCCGTTGTCTTGAGCTCTTGCTCGCCGGGTCGTGGTCTTGAGCTCTTGCTCGCCGGGCCGTGGTCTTGAGCTCTTGCTCGCCGGGCCGTGGTCTTGAGCTCTTGCTCGCCGGGCCGTGGTCTTGAGCTATTGCTCGCCGGGTCGTGGTCTTGAGCTTTTGCTCGCCGAAAGGTTGTGTCTTCCTGTTTGCTCCTTTCTATTTAAACCACTTTTCGCATTTCTTTGGACCGCGGTTTTTCTTTCTTACACGTACGTCGTACAAGTTCGGTGTTCCCTTTAGTACCTCGGATTTGGAGCCATGCCGGTGGACAAGCAAGGTAGACGAGCGGCTGCGCAAGAGGGCATGAAAGAAGCGAATTCGGGCAATGTATTGGAGGAGAACACAGAAAAAGATGTCTTGATCCGTGAAGTGGAAGCGCGGGATTTGATTGATTTCGGCCTTATTCCGGAATTTGTCGGTCGCATGCCGGTAATGAAACCGACAGCAATTCGACAATAGACCTAAATTAGTGTTCGAAAATATTGACAGTTTTGTTTTCCCTTTCAGATCCTCGTTCCGTTTCACAACCTCTCGGTGGATATGTTGGTGCAGGTAAGGCCTCAATATTCAGCGTCAGCGCTCATTAGTACGGTAACCTTCTCAACCGCTGTTTCATAAAGTAATTTCAATTTTATTTGTCGATCGCAGATCCTCACGGAACCTCGAAATGCTCTAGTGCCTCAATATCAACTACTTTTTGGAATGGATAAGGTATGTAACATTTTTAGAGCGGTGGTCTCTCATTGTTCCATATCACGAAGAAATAGACTTATTACTGTAGTAAAATATGCAGGCACTGCTAGACAGGTGGCTAGACAGACAGACGGACAGACAGACGGACAGACAGACAGACAGACAGACAGACAGACAGACAGCAGCAGCAGACAGGTAGGCAGACAGGTAGGTAGAGCGATTTTACTCTTATAGCGGCAGACAACCAGGCAAGACAGAAAACAAACAGGCAGACTGGTTGTGACAGCCCGCAATACATGAACAAGCACAAACGCAGATACACACAGATAGACAGACAGACAGTCAGGCACACGCACAAAGGGAGACAGACAGAAAGGCAGACAAATAGACGGCATCACAAGCTGCAATATAAAAAAGAATAAGCAGACGGAAGAGTAATTCGTTAATCTCGGCTGCGTGCAGGTTGATTTACGGTTTACACCAGCTGCCATCAAGGCCATCGCGGATAAAGCACTCGCGCGGCGTACTGGAGCACGCGGTTTGCGCTCCATCTTGGAGCACCTCCTGTTGGACTCTATGTTTGAAACACCTGATTCCCCCATCTCGGCTGTTTTCATTGATGAAGATGTCGTCGCGGGTAAAAAGCACGCCGAATACATTATTATTCCGCTGAACGTGGAGCCGGAAGACGAGCTATCCCCGAGAAAGATGGATGATCTTGACGAGCCCCTCACTAAAGAACGCGCGTCTAATTGAAATCCGGACTTTTTGAAATTTGTTCCGTTAAACTTGGATTAAATTTTAACTGGGATTTCGTGCTTTTGCACCGGTGGATCGCGGTGGAAGACGAAAGTCGCTCGTTTTCCTAGGACGAACCTTTGTACAGATGTAGACGGATGCCGGTTGCTAGTTATTTAATGCTTGTCTAGCTGCTTTTTTATTCCGTTTTCCTCGCCGGTGTGTGAGTCCCTCTCCAATATGTCTACGAACAGCGTGGGAGATAGATAAAGCTGTTCTGTGGGACCTCCAACTACCATTTGCAGTGGCGCGCCGAGGGGGGGGGTGTTTTGTTGATCTAAAAGCCCCCTCGAAAGTAAAAAAAGTGCCCTAAGGGTCCCCCATTTAGAGAAAACACCATGATTGAGAATTGTCATCCAGTACTCGCCCCCTTACGTTCTATCGGAAATATTTCGGATACAATAAAAAGTTTAAAAAAACACCCCCCCCTCAAACCAAAGCTCGGCGCGCCACTGACCATTTGTCTCTTAAACTTGTGATTGAAATGTGAAGGACCATTTTTT
Organism: Hypsibius dujardini; assembly: GCA_001579985.1. Lineage (NCBI taxonomy): Eukaryota > Metazoa > Tardigrada > Eutardigrada > Parachela > Hypsibiidae > Hypsibius > Hypsibius dujardini. Next base: position 5,532 of record LRSR01005980.1, on the reverse strand, counting down.
TTGCCACAAATTTGAGGCTGCACTTTATTGTTTTATTCTAGCCGGATAATCATTATGGAAGAATGCGAAGGCCGGTCAATGGTCTTTACATATTTCTGAATGAGTCAACCGTGATGTGTTCTGCTGAGTGCGACTATCAGAGAGTACCCTCGAGTCAGCCATTTCTGACGCAAGAGGAAGGACTATTTCGGTGCAGGTAGTGATAACGCAGGTGCAATGCTTCAAATGACTTCTTAATAATGGCGTGCTTAGTGCTGTTCTTATTAGCGACATCACCGGTGCTGGTTCTCAGAAAGTATATAACGCCTGGCCTCGTGCACCAGCCAAAAGTATTCCAGTAATGCTAATTTATCCTAAATTCTCGTTCTATCTGACTTCGAATTCCATCCCCACCACTCAACGTTTGAGCCTTAAACATACCTTGCTAGCCCTTGGTCTTACCATTCGAAAATCGCATACTAGAATCAGGTGCTCTGAACATCTTTGTCACAGGTATGAGATGGCATACTCGGGTAAGACTCATATTAATTATCGAAAGGGTTGAATTACTTTTCATCTTTAATTTAATAGTGTTTTTTTTCAAACTTGTGGCTTTCTTACCCTGATGGTTGAAAGCGATTTTACCGGACGACTGATGTACCAACAATTAACGTAGATTACCCACGAACCACAGTGCATAGTTCAGGGAGCAGCAGATAAAGTGGCGACGCCTGCAGTCTTCCCCGCGGAGGTGTCTGACACACGCTCCGTCTGTGCTCAAGGGGGGTAATTTCAAGATTGCACGAAGGATTAGAGCAGTATTGTACTATCTTATCAGGCCCATTCTCCCCGTCAATTAATCGACTATTTTCAGCGTTACATCGTTACAGCGTTATATCATGCTGATATTTTACGCACTTAACGGGTGCAGAAGTAGCAGAACTACCTCACGCCACGTGGCTCGTCCCCCTCCCCTCCCCCCACGACGTGACAGTCGCAACTGGAAAATCTTTAGGCCTTGAACTTGATATTTCGACTTTCTTTGAACCCTCCCTTTTCAATACTGCTGGCTTTATGAAAACCCTCTAGAAAAGCATACAACCCACCTTGTTAGTTAATCCACGTGATTGCGAGTGACTGCAAGTGCCTGCATGACTGCAAGTGCGAGAGCAAAGCCAAAAACAACAACGCCGGTAAAAAATGGGTGTTTTTTGTCGTTTGGGTAGAAACAACACAAAGTCTCAGTTAAATTCTTGCAAAGTCGATTGATTTTAACTTTAGTTGTGCTATTGCGAGTTTTCTTTGCTGCTTGACAGAGGACGGCAGCGCCGCCTGTGGATTTGATTATGTCAGCTGTTCACATGCAGCAAAGCACACACAACACCAGCAAGAAACATTCCTCATGCCTCAATCCTTGATTTCCTTTCTTTTGCAGGACCTCCTCCACCCATTTCCTGGGTAGATTTTAATTAGGCATTCTCCTCGTTATTTCTGCTTTCACTATGGCGAGTGGAAGTGATAGAGTTTTATCGGGCGATTCCGCCGCGGGAGAGTTGCCGTTGAAAGTGGATGTGCCTGTTGATGAGGAGTCCACAGCTGCCTTCTCCATTGCCACGCTTCTCAGCTCTCTGAGCTCCCTGGATTACGTCGTGCTGGTAGTGGTGCTGCTGGGAAGTGTGGTGTTCGTGTTCAATTGGTGGAAGAGCAGGACGCCACCTCCCTCGACCGCCGGCAAATTAACCGTGATGTGAGTTTATTTGCATATGTATGTATGATTGATTGATTGATTGATTGCTTAATTGATTAATTGATTGATTGATTGATCGATTAATTGGGTAGTTGATGAAGATAATGTTTTAATTTAAGTAATAAACAGCTTTGAAACTGATGAGATTGAGATGAGAGTTGCATTGCCGTCAGCCGATTTTAAAGAGCAGTTCAAAATGCTGTCATTCATTGTTGGTCTTGGGAGGGATGGAAATTGAAATGTTAAGAGATGGGAGAACTTTGAGAAAAATTTTCAGAAAATGAGCGAATTAGTCCGATTTATTTTTTGCTAATTGCATTGAAGGCTTGTTTAAAGAACAATTGGATTCTGATCACAGAGTCGCGTTGGCCATTCTCGTTTATGATCTAAATGAAAATCCTTAGATTGTCTGTAAACTAACTTTGAACATTTCGAGAATATTGCCTTATGACCGCTCGGTTGATTGTTTGATTGCGTTTTGCCTCAGACCGAACAACACGCAGTCACAAGGCAAGACGAGCGGATTTGTGGACAAGATGAAGGCATCAGTAAGTGCTTCATCAATCGAACCAAATGCAGAGATTGTCAATTTTGCTCTCATTTTATTCCATTTTCAGGGCAAAAACGTTGTGGTCTTCTACGGCAGCCAGACCGGGACCGCGGAAGAGTTTGCGACGCGCTTATCCAAGGATACAAAACGCTTCGGCCTCAAGGGAATGTCCGCTGACCCGGAAGAGTACGACATGGAGGACATTCCGAAACTGAAGGAGATCGAGAATTCACTTGTCATCTTCTGCGTGGCCACGTATGGCGAGGGTGATCCCACGGATAATGCTCAGGAGTTGTTCGACTGGCTGCAGACCGGCGATGCTGATTTGACTGGCGTCAACTATGCCGTCTTTGCACTGGGGAATAAGACCTATGAGCACTTTAATTCCTTCGGGAAGCTTGTGGACACGAAAATGGAAGCTATGGGAGCGACCAGGGTGTTCGAAATTGGATTGGGCGATGATGACGCCAAGTAAGTTAATGGAATAGTTGTTATTAGCTCTCTCTACCAGGCAAACGCGGCGGGTTGAATCGGTCGGGTGGCAGAGGGCGCCACAAGTGTAAATTGTAAACAACGCGTTTAATTTAAAGTCGCTTACACTTGTGGCGCCCTCTGCCACCCGACCGATTCCACTCATATAGCGATTCAACCCGCCGCGTTTGCCTGGTAATACTTTTGTGCGGGTGTTTTCGCTCTGATGAACACCTTGGCTTGCCAGTCTGTCTGTGCTTCAAATCTTCGTGTTACTCTGCTCTATCTTGCCTTTTCCCCTTCGTAGCATTGAAGACGATTTCATCACCTGGAAGGATCGTTTCTGGCCGGCCGTATGCGAGCATTTCAATCTGGAACAGAACGGCGTGGAAGAGAACTCGCGGCAGTTCAAATTAGTCATCCCCGAGAATGTCGTGGAGGAGAAGATATTCCACGGTGAACCGGCACGCCTCAATTCACTCAAAACTCAACGCCCGTAAGTTCAGACACCCTTTGCCTGTAAGTTCAGACACCCTTTGCCTGTAAGTTCAGACACCCTTTGCCTGTAAGTTCAGACACCCTTTGCCCGTCTGATTGCTTAATTGTCATTTCTGGGGTGGCTAAAAGCGCCGGGTCACGCAATGGAACAAATTCGGTTGATCATTGTGGCCTTGTCACTCACAGGCCATTCGATGCCAAGAACCCCTTCCTGGCCACGATTACCGCCAAGCGGGAGCTTCACGTCGGCGGCGATCGCGGTTGTCTGCACATAGAAATCGATATCACTGGATCTAAACTAAGGTTAGCTGAGCACTCGACTGGTGAACTTTGGTCCTCGGCTGTAACTAGGAGAACGGGGATTAGACGCAGTGTGCAGAGTCACTTTCTATGGCTTATCAGTGTTGTTTTTGTTTGTGCTGACGTCGCATGAGTAAGTATTTGTCATGATCAGGTACGATTCGGGAGATCATGTCGCCATATTCCCGGCTAATGATTCGGCACTTGTGGAAAAATTGGGCGAACTTCTCGGACGAAATTTGGATGATGTCTTCTCCCTTGTCAACCTCGACGGTACGTTGAAAGCATCCTGAGATAGGCATTAAACGTTGCTTGCACTCCTGTATTCCGTACGTAAAAGTAAGTTCTGCCTTGCTGTTGCAGAGGATTCCAGTAAGAAGCACCCCTTCCCGTGTCCCTGCTCTTACCGCACTGCTCTGACATACTACGTGGACATCACCACCCCCGTGCGTACTCACATCCTCAAAGAGCTGGCGGATTACGCTGCTGATCCCGTTGAGAAGGACAAATTGCTCTTCATGGCGTCCCGCACAGAAGAGGGTAAAGCCGCTTATCAAGAGTGGGTTATCAAGGATTGCCGTCACGTACGTTTTAATCATCCCTCCTCCCCGCTCCACTCTCCTCCACTCAAGTGAACGATCTTTTATTGGTGGGTTCTTCCAATATGTAGATTGTTGCTATCCTGGAAGATCTGCCGTCCGTGAAGCCGCCACCGGATCATTTGTGCGAGATGCTGCCGCGACTGCAGGCGCGATACTACTCCATTTCGTCGTCGCCGAAACTCTTCCCCACCAGCATCCACATCACCGCCGTTATTGTCGACTATGAGACACCCACTGGCCGACGGAACCAGGGCGTCGCCACGTCGTGGTTGAAGAAGAAAGACCTCGGCGTGAACGCACCGCCGCCGACGGTGCCGATTTTCGTGCGTCGCTCGCAGTTTCGCCTCCCGTTCAAGAGCCAGACTCCCGTCATTATGATCGGTCCTGGGACAGGTGTCGCGCCGTTCCGGGGCTTTGTTCAGGAACGCGATCTCTTACGGAGGGATGGTGGGTGCTCGAATCTGGCTCGAAGTTGTTTTTGGCGTTGAGTTTTCAGTTTGATTTCAGGCAAGCCGGTCGGGGATACGATCCTGTACTTTGGCTGTCGTAAGCGTGCTGAGGATTTCATTTATCGTGACGAGATGGAGGAGTACATGAACCGTGGAACGCTGTCCAAGTTTTACACTGCTTTCTCGCGGGACTCTCCGGAGAAGATCTACGTGCAGCATCTGTTGAAGGACAACGCCGACGAGGTCTGGAGTATTTTGGAGAGGGGCGGTCACCTTTATGTTTGCGGGTAAAATTCTTCATATCTTTTCGCGTATTGGCTGTACGATCACTTAACCATCTCTTTCTTTTGCAGAGATGCAAGGAACATGGCCCGCGACGTTCACAACGTCATCCTCGATATATGTCAGACCCGTGGCAACATGTCGGAAACCGAGGCGCTGGCCTTTATTAAGAAACTCGAATCACAACGACGATATTCCGCCGATGTCTGGAGCTGATTCCGCCAATATCTGGAGCTGGTTCCGCCGATGTCTGGAGCTGGTTCCGCCGATGTCTGGAACTGATTTGCAGTTCAGCAGTTCAGCTTCTTTCCTCTCTCTCCTCCCGTCCGTGTCTCACCGCTGGAGTGGGGTTTCTTTTCCGTGCCTGCACGAATTCTTAAACTGAATTTCTGCACCCGATTCCTTCAGGAGCAACTGGGAACTTTTGAATGTCTTAGATTATGAAGTGGCCTGTGTCATGTGGGAATTCTTGTGGTAGAGGGTCGCATGTGTTTTGTTTTTCTTTATCTTTACTTTAGATTTATTTTCGCTTGTCTTTTAAGCTCGTTGAAAACAATTTCGATTTTGACAATTCCAATCGTTACGACCGAGGACCGTCGATAACTAAGATACAATCAACGACAGTACACTAGAGGGTCCGGAGTATGGGCGAAA
>LRSR01005979.1:0-15617 GCA_001579985.1 Hypsibius dujardini | reverse complement strand
CCCGCGGAGAAAGCAAAAATTCATTTGTTGATTGCGATGATGTAGTTGAATTCCGGCAGGAGCAGGATCGCCTTGCAGTAGCGGCAAACTCGACTCAGGAAAAACATGACGATTGCAGGCTACTGTAAATGATTGATTAATTGATTGGCTAAATGTGCAACAACATAACAATTTATGCAATACAGATCAAGTTTTCCCGTTCGAATCTTATGTACCAAATCAGTGCGCCGCTCTAATTTTAGTTTAATATACAATATAATTTCTTTAATGCAAAAAACAAAGCCGTTTTTCAAAATTTTAAATCTAATTTTGCGTAACATTTGATACAATGCGCATCATCGTATGACTCAGTAATTAGAAACACTCAGCCGAAACTCAACATAACAAGATAGGTGAGTGAGATTGCTGTGATCGAGGTCCAAAAAAACCGATAAGATAAACCCGATAAGATTGCTAATAAGTTAAGGAAAAACAGGACAGAAAGACAACAAGAGCGGGATGGATAAACCCTTCTGTTGATGGCTTGATTGGCCCCGCGTCTGATTCAAGTACACACGTGTCAAAAACCTTGCGCTAACCGAGTTAAGCCATCACACTCGCACGACACAAAGCTATTGTACACAACCGCGACTTAAAGTGCTTAACTTCGGTCAGCGCAAGGTTTCTGCCACGTGTGTAGCACCGCTTTATCCTCCGAAGCAGGGCACAGTTGTGGGAACCGGCACTGTGGGCGTGAGAAACATGTTTATTGGCTTGACACCTCTGACTCCGCCTCCTTTGCTTGACTGATCACAAATACCAAACGACTACTGTACTGCCGCGGTTATAACAGTCGGTCAAGCCCCGCCTCCGTCACTCGCGCCTCTGTCATGACTTGGCATCCAGCCAACATACACAGGCCGAGTGCGCTGCCCGGGTGCAAAACCGACCGTTATAATCGCGGCAGTACAGTACTGTACTGCCGCGTTAGCTTCGCGCACTGCAAGAGCATTACTTCGTTATCCTAGCCCGTAGTGTACGTAAGCTCATGCGCGGATCCATAGGTCTAAGTTTACGGTGGGTCTACTTCTACTGAGCGAAGCTAACGCGGCAGTACAGTACAGTACATGTCATCTCATTGGGGAAAGGAAGCTTACTCGTGCCATAACTGTTAAAGGTTCACTGTCCGTCTTGCTTCGGCAACACTGGCCTGAAATTTTATTTAGTAAAAACATACGCATTAAAGATCACACTCATGAGATGAGATTTTGGAATGACAGACGGAAAACTTTTCAACTGACAGCTGCATCTTTGATGTATATAACGGAATCTCCCATCACAAGCGTGGAAAAAAGCTAGAAAAGCACACCGACGACGAAAGCGAGCGCTACACGAGCAGAACATTGAGGAACCAGAGCGAGAGTGGGGAAGAGCCCGGAATTTGCATGCGGAAGAACGGTTCATCCAGAGATCAAGGTTGCAAGTTGCAAGTTCCTCAATCCTTCTTGTCGCCGGCGTCGGCGGGTGTGCTGCTGTCCAGGACGTGAGCGACTTTATCGTACCCGGCAGCTGTGAGGAAGAAGATGAATGCCGTTGCGATTACAACACGAGCCGGAAAAAGGAAACTGCAAAGGCGACGTTAGGAAGAATGGAATCAAGAATCTCACTTACCGGCGAGATCTTTGACGACTTCCCCGGCGTGGGCCAACTGCGCTCCGACGGCGGAAGCTACGAGGGAAAAAAGGGGACAAACGAATCAGTTTACGACTGCAGACAAGGTGAAACACAGTGAACGACAGACACAGACATCATTCTCGTAGACAGACAAAAGTTCAAATCGCGAGAAAAAATCCCAGAGAAAATGAAATAAAGTCAATCAGACAAACATCCTGTGACAGACAGACAGGTAAACCGACAGTCAGTCAGGCAGGCAAGTACGATGGCGGTGAGATCTTGGTGATGAAAGACAGACACGCGATTATAGACACAGAAGTCAAAGACCTGACAGACAGACAGGTAGTGAGTCAGACACATTGTTAGAAGAAGAGACAGACAGCCAGGCAGAATACAACAGTGAGAAATAAGCAAGCCTCAGAAAATAAAGACGCCCCCGGGATCTTCTCACCAGCGGCAGCAGCTCCATCTCTGGCCTGCTGTACAAAGGATCGATCGTCCTCCACCACTCCCTCGGCCTTGTCCAGTGCGGCCTCCGTCTTGTCGATGGCGGCCTGGGCGACGTGCTTGCTCTTCTTGTCCGCAGCGTCCTTCAGATCGTCCAGCTTCTTTCCCGCATCGTGCGCCAAATTCTCCGCAGACTTCTGCAAACAAGCGACAATGAAGGCTGTCAAAAAATCCTCAACTCAAAATACATGTACACACGTGGCAAAAACCTTGCGCAAACCGAGTCAAGCCATTACACTCGTTGCATGGCGGTTGAACACAGCGTTCGAGTCAAAGTGCCCGACTCGGTCAGCGCAAGGTTTTGCCACGTGTGTACCATTCAGCATTAAACGACTGGCTGACGAAACTGACCAACGTGAAATTACTGTGTGATAAAGAAAATAAAGTTCAACTGTCAGAATTAAATTTCGCAAATGAACTTTTTAGTGTTGTTGGAATAAGGTGGAATAAATTAACGAATAAATGCATTTGAATATCTCGCAAGATCGCCTAATCGACAATCAATCAATCAACGGCCATTAGAGTGATAATACAATTATGCAAATCAACAATCAACCTAACATCAACGCACCTCAGCGTTCGCCGCGGCGTGCTGGACGTTCGCCTTCACATCCTGCGCCTTATCCACCACCGCATCCTTGGCGTCGACGGCCTTCTTCTGCGCGTCCGCGGCCAAATTCTGAGCTCCCTGCTTGAGCTCGTCCGCCTTCAGCTGCGCCGCGTCCTTGACGTGAACGGCGGCAGCGCCGGCTTCGTCCAAAGCTTGGTCGAATTTCTGGCTGGCAGACATCTTCCCTTAAAATTTTCTAAAGTGTCTAGGATCCGAAAAAGAGCAAAAATATTTCCGAGAGATACGAGCAGCTGGTAAGTAATTCACATCGATCGAGGCAGAAAAGACAGAGGAAGGAATGAATGACCGATCGATTTAAGTGAGAAAAAACGTAGTAAAAAAGGCGTGGCTTACAGTCAAATTGCGTGTGTGCGATTGGTCGATATCTAAACAGCGATTTTTGATTGGTCGAATTATTATTCAGGGAACTTTCCATTGGACTTTGAACTACGGCGGCCGATTATGGGCCCTCTTCAGCGAGCCTGTCATCTAAACAGAACACAAGAAAATTGGTCATTTTTTCAGTTCTCCGTTTTCGTTTCAATTGAAAATGTCACTGTAAGTATTATTCGAAATTTCGGTCCGGTTTCTGAAAAATCTTTTTACTTTCAAAGCGACTGTGAGCGAAATAAAACGCTGATCCGAACAACGGACGAGTTCCTATTAACGAAGAGCTTTAAAATGCCGCGGTCGTTAACTTTTTCAATGCTGACGTCCTCCGCGCTGGCTGTCCGTAAATAGGAGCATTGATTTTTTATCGTTTCTTTCCTGGTTTTTTAAGTGAAAAATAATCCATTTCATAGTTTGGCATGTGCACGCTCAAGATAATTTCAGTTTATCTTTATCTGAATCTTTCCTAGATGAAGAATTATAACATAAGACAGCAAAAAACCGTGAACCGTTTTAGGACGCTTTTAGCACAACGCGGTTATACTTCCGGCACACTTACCGTACTGCCGCGTTAGCTTCGCGCAGTAGAAGTAGACCCCCCGTAAACTTATACCTATGGATCCGCGCATGAGCTTACGTGCACTACAGGCTAATATAAACGAAGTAACGCCCTTGCAGTGCGCGAAGCTAACGCGGCAGTACAGTAATACAGCGAAATCACATGAACCGTTTTTAGGACGCTTTTGAGCACAACGCCGTTATTCTTCCGGCACTCTTAAGCCACGTTGCCACTTTCTATGTCCTCTAATCTGACCTTGGAAAATCCCCACTTGACAATTTTTTCCCGTCCATTTCATCTCATAAAATGTTTCCCTACGCCAAACTGACGGAATTAGTCGCCGGTATCGTTATCGTTATTCGAGTCACATTTTCGCCGGCATGTGCTTTTTCTTGAGAAGAAAATTGCCCCGCAAACCCAAAAGTTGAAGAAAAAGGCGAGCGCGCCAAAGAGAAACCGAAACTAGAAAAGCGGAATGCGCACTGATGTAAGAATCGGCATTTCAAGGGGATAGCGACATGGCATGAAGAACTGGAAATAAGATCGATAAGAGAAGTCGGTAAAGAGTGTGGGATGGATGTGTGTCAACGTGTGTGCAAACAGTCGGTTTATTGATTGATTGCGTCGGAATCCGCCTCCTCACTTGTTCAGCTCGCCAGAGTCGGCAATAGCCACCTTGACCTTGGTCTTGCCGGACTGGGTGCCGTACGACTCCATCTTCTTCACCACGTCCAGACCCTCCACCACCTGCCCGAAGACAACGTGCTTCCCGTCCAACCACTCGGTCTTCACAGTGCAGAGGAAGAATTGGCTAAAGGAGACAATCAAACAATCAAGTAAGAGGTATCTTCGATAAGTCGATTATTCCGAAAAGCTCAATCAGAAACCACGTCGATTCTCCGTGTTTTTGTTAAGGAAAAAGGACGGGCTACACGAGGGGAAGAATTACCTCCCGTTGGTGTTGGGACCGGCGTTGGCCATGGACAGCACACCGGGTCCGGTGTGCTTCAGCTTAAAGTTCTCATCCTCAAACTTGTTGCCGTAGATTGACTTTCCGCCGGTGCCGTTGTGGTTAGTGAAATCACCTCCCTGGCACATAAACTGCGGGATGATACGATGGAACGAAGATCCCTGCAGGAAGGAAAAGCACAGCAAAATATTAATGCAGCAACTTCATCAGGAAAAAATAAAAACTAATCCCGGCAAAGTGACCCTTCAAATCTTGCAGTCAAATTGGAGCGAAACAGGAAAGAAAATATTCATTTTCAAAAAAAATTAATAACTATCAAAATAATATTAGACAATTGGGCTAATCAATCAATCAAGCAATAGAGACAATGGGCAATTCAGCGAAGCCAATCAACAATCAATCAAATATTTCTATGCAAATGGTTTTTTGTGTCAATTGATCAATCACCCAGCAAGTCGCACCTTGAATCCGAATCCCTTCTCGCCGGTGCAGAGTGCGCGAAAGTTCTCCGCTGTCTTGGGGACGACGTCGGAGCGGAGCTCCATCACGACCCGACCGATCGGCGCACCGTCAGCGGTGATATCCATGAAGACCCGGGGGAGCGACATGTTTCCGGCTGCGGCTTTGCTGAAAAGAATCCGAGAACCTGCGGAAAAGTAAAGCGGAGTGAACAATCGCATTTCTCCTACCGGCGCGCAGATTAGCGTGCTATTATAGATGCCGGCAGCCACACACACAAGAAAGCAAACAGCAGGGGCTTGCGAACAAAATTGATTTCGCTTACAGGTTACGAAGGGGGGCGAAGCAAGGTCGCGGCGGCGGAAGATGAGAAGAAACTGCGCACTAAAATTAGAAAATCGGCGTCCTCTCTGCGAGTGGGACTGAGAACTCTGCCTGCCTTCTCTTTCTGCTTATCATCGCGGCAATCGGCTTTAACCGTGAACAACCTCAGTTTCAAACGGTTATTCAGTTTGTTGAAGTAGGCCGTAATCCTACGTTGTTAGAGCACAGTTTCGGTTTTTTCCGGAGCAGACTTTGACTGTCGAAATTAGAAGTCGATTTGGCCACGCGGATGAGAGGTGTGGCCAATCAGAAGCTTGGCAGGCCTGGAAATGGGCGTGGCTGCTCTGCGTAAAAGCCTTTTCGAATGCCACTTTCGGTCCGGGCGGGGAAGTTTTGCGGAACAGCCACCGCCCTAAGTATACAGTCTGGGAATTTTGCCCGGCTATTAACGAGGAAAGATCTCCGAAGCGCCTCATTCGGACAGCAGTAATTGACAATAATTATTCGAGAAAAGAGCCTGCAAAATCATTTTCTTAAATTTTTTAATTTTGTAAAGCATGTCTTAATGGTTGAAATTGTATGGTTCATTAAAAATGTGCGTTAAGTTTCGATAAGCGGAAAAATAGTTTGCTTCGGTATTTCGGCCGACCTGATTAGCTTCCTTGTAACTATGAAATCGGTAACAATGAATCAATCAATCAATCCATTGAGCGATTAGTGTTTGAGACATACCTGACAGCAGTCAATCAAGCAATCAGTCGAGCGTTCGGCATAACAGATGCTCGGTGTTTTTTGTACTTTGAATTGTTGTCCTAGGTTTAAGAGTTTCGATATTTTTCGCCCCTTCGGAAGCATGACACAATTTTCCATCGATCGGATAACGACCAGCATTCCGTATTCGGAGTTTTACCGGCGATATCTAATTGAAAACCGACCCTGCATTTTATCTGACACTTTCACCGCCAGCTGGTCGTCCCGTACGGAATGGGTCTCGGCGGACGGCACCCTCGACCTGGATTTCCTAGTTTCGCACTATGGTCCATCTGAAGTACCAGTTACCCAGTGTGAGGACCAGACTGAATATGGCGCCGCGAAGTCGACTCGCGAAAAGTTTCGGGACTTTGTTGAATACCTAAAGATGGCCGCAATAAACCGACCCGGTTGCCGGTATCTCAAAGACTGGCATTTCCAGCGGTAAGATTTTGCATCGCTGATTTTTTTCTGGAGGACTGAATTATTTTGCATTTTGTTAAGGGAGTTTCCAAATGCGGGAGTGTACAGCGTGCCGGAATATTTCTCCTCGGACTGGTTGAATGAATTTTGTGATGAGAATGGCGAGGACGACTACCGTTTTCTCTACCTCGGCCCCGCAGGATCATGGTGAGGATCTTTGCTTTCTCACATGCGTGGATTTTTTTGCAGATATTCGGTAAAACTATGAGAAGTTGTTGGGGATTACAAACGAATGGTTGATTGATTGGTTGATTTGGTTTTGTTTCTCTGCTAAAATGGTCGATTGATTGGTTGATTTGGTTTTGTTTCTCTGCTACAATGGTCGATTGATTGTTGATTGGCTGGTTATTGTTCTCCGCCATGTTATCGATCAATCAACTGGTGTTGTTGCCTTTGAATTGAAGTAAAATTTTGAATAAACTTAAATCCACGTACAGTTTGTTCTTCATATAGAATTCTTATTTTGTCTAAAATATTAGACACATTTTCAGCATTAAAAATAATATTTAAAATAAAATACCGTAATATTTAAGATAACTTAAGTGATTTTTAAATAATATTAATATATTATATTATAATCCAATACAATATTTTTGTAAGAATTCGGATTTTCCTCCAGGACGCCGTTGCATGAAGATGTGCTGCAATCGTTCAGCTGGTCAGCGAACATTGCCGGACGGAAGAGGTGGATTCTCTTTCCACCCGGCGAGGAAGAGAAGCTCCGGCAAAATGGCCGATTAATATCCGACGTCACGGTACTGCAAAACGAGTTCCTTATTTTGATAATTCATTCTTTGGCCGACCGACTTGACAAGTTGAAATACAATTAACAAGATTGAGTACACTCAAGGGTCCGGAGTATGGGCAAAAGGGGCGGGGCAGGGGGTGGTCAGGTGATTGATTGTTCGATTGTTTGAAACCATCCCCTGCCCCGCCCCTTTTGCCCATTCCCCGGACCCTCCAGTGTAGTCAATCTTGTCGTTGACTGTATTTTTTACTCATTGGTTTAATTTAGTAGAGTGTGGATCTCTCGGCGGTTGCGCACAGTGTCGTGATTCAGGAAGCCGGCGAGGTGGTATTCGTGCCCAGCCGGTGGCACCATCAAGTCCATAATCTGGAGGACACGCTGTCCATCAATCACAACTGGATCAACGGGACCAATGTGCGGAATACGTGGGCGTTGTTGTCGGGACTATTGGGGCGGGTGGAGAAGGAGATTTCCGACTGTCGGGATGGTTTTGAGACCGAAGCCGAGTGGATGACTCAATGTCAGGTATTCTAATTCCTCATTGGCGAAAACCACAGGCATGGACTTACAAGCGGTTCACTGAGCGATAGACAGTCAAGCAAGCGTTGATGTGCAGACAGACAGCCAAATAGATAAATAAATAAACATACTGGGGGATTTACAGAGCGGGACATGCACACAAACACGTAGACAGACTTACATGCTTCAGTCTGGTGTGCCCATAGGCGTAAGGATGGTGATTGTAATGTATAGACAGGTAGGCAGAAAGGAACGCATTTGGGCAAGGCAGGAAGAGTGGCCGAGGCTTGTTTGCAGGCAGGCAGACAGACTCCAGACAAACAGGCAGACAGACAGACAGACAGACAAACAGGCAGACATCCAGACAGACATCCAGATAAACAGGCAGACATCCAGACATCCAGACATCCAGACAGACATCCAGACAAACAGGCAGGCAGCTAGCTAGATAGACATCCAGACGGATCCGGATACACATCCAGACAACGCAGAGACATGCATAAACAAGCACAGTTACACAAACAGACAGGCTGGAAGATGCATTTGATGAAGCATTATCAAGTACAATAACGCTTGTTATAGAGGATTTTGAGGGCAGATGTCGCCATGGATTTTGACGATTTCCGGAGAATGCTTGTTATGGTTGTTGCAAACCGGAAGTGCTCACTGATGTCGACAAATATCGAACAACCTCACCATTTGCCATGGTTGCTAGAGTCGGACCTGAAGTCTGCTGCGGAGCTCCTCGACGTGATCGATGACCATCTCTATTTTAGAGTCCACGGATGGAAGACCGACGTGAAGTGAACAACTTTGTTGGATCAGATCTGGCGATTCTCCGGACTGATGCAGGACTCTGTTCGACGGGAAGTGATATCGCCGGTACGATTTAAGGCTGGCTAGAGATCGATCTACGATTTTGATACCGACTGAACCAAAGTCTTAAATATGAATTTATTAAAATGGGAAGACAGATGCTTTTCTTGGCTTTCGTTTGACTATCAGACAGACAAATAGGGATACATGCTTGTAGACTGGTATACAGACAGTCTGACAGCCAATGAAACACAATTGTAGACAGACAAACCCACATTCCGACAGTCAGCCGTCGCTGGCAGCCAGGCAGACAGGCAGACATATAGGCAGAAAGGCTGACAGACAGACAAATAGGGAGACATGCTTGTAGACTGGTATACCGACAGTCTGACAGCCAATGAAACACAGTTGTAGACAGACAAACCCACATTCCGACAGTCAGCCGTCGCTGGCAGCCAGGCAGACATATAGGCAGAAAGGCTGACAGACAGACAAACAGCTAGGCAGACAGACAGACAGCTAGGCAGACAGACAGACAGCTAGGCAGACAGACAGACAGCTAGGCAGACAGACAGACAGACAGACCAACAGCTAGGCAGACAGACAGACAGGTAGGTTGGCACGTACATCCACATCAACGGAAAGACACTATCTTGCTATGAGAACTATCTTTTGGCTTCGACGATTGAACTATATTGAAGTGTTGTGATTCCGTGGTCATGACGTTTGCTTAATGATACCACAGAATTTGGTGGTCGGGGTTAGTGCTTATCTGATCCGTTGACCTTTTCTTTAGGTTCTGCCGAGACGATCTTTGAGCTTTTGCTTACCAAAACCTTAGACGCTTATCTGCCCATTGCCATTTCATTTGTGCGAGCGACAATTCTAGGACTGGATTTCGTGCCGCAATGCTCAGCACTCCACTTTTCGAGGCTTTTCGACTTTCGTGAATAAATTGCTTCCGCAAAAAGGCGTATACTCGTATATTCCCATACATTAATCATGGACTGGCTGTCCGTGTTGCCTGCGTTGGTTGCTCTCGCTGTTGCCTTTTACTTGTGGTCCAGGACTTCCCGTCCGAAAAACTTCCCTCCAGGACCCCAAGGTCCGTGGTCTTTATGGTATCGTATGCTGGATTTGACGGAAATATTTTCCTTTCGACATCTTCCCATCTATTATCTAATTCAGTTTTAATTAATTAATTTCCTAAATGATTTTGCGGAAGCTGTAATTTTAACTAATGTTTTACACTTCATTCTTGTGAGTCTGTCTGTATTTTTTTGTTTAATTTTAATTGGGTTGATTAATTCTTGGGTTGCATTTTTTATTATCGTTAATTATTTGGTTATTTGGTTATTTTCCAGTAAAAGATTTTGTATTCCTGCAGTGGTGCCATTTGTGGGAAATATTCTGTCACTCGGTCGTACTCCGCACTTGACCATCGCCCGATGGAAGGCCCAATACGGCGACGTCTTGAGCGTGTACGACGGCCGCAAGCCGATGGTCATCCTCAGCGACTTCCACACAGTCAAGAAGGTCTTCGCCGATGAGGCCGTCACCGGACGAGACGACCAGAGCTCCATCGTCATCGACGCGTCAACCCAGAAAGACTACGGCCTAGTGTTCAGTCAGGGGGAGTTGTGGAAGGTCCATCGTCGGTTCGCCCTGTCGACGCTGCGGGACTTGGGAATGGGGAAGAACTGGATGGAAGACGCGATTGTTTACGAAGTCGAGGAGATCTGCCGGTTCCTGAAGCAGACCAACCAGGCAAGAATATTAAGTTTTTTATTATTAATTGATCGTATTGGTTTGGTGGTTTGTTCATTTATTCAGACATGTTGTGATGTATGCTAATGTAACTAAAAAGATGAAAGTCTCTTCCTGCATTTTTAAACGTAGAACTCTGGGTAAGGTTGTGATTGGAGCTTTTTAACTGAAATCCTTCTCTCGTCCTCTCATACAGAAGCCGACCAATCCGAAAGTGCAACTGACCAACAGCATCTCCAATGTTATTTGTGCGCTGATTTTCGGCCGACGATTCTCCCTGACGGACCCGAAGTTCTCACGGTTGACCAGTTTGATTGTGGAGAGCTTGGAGGGGTTCGGTTGGGATTCCGCCGCGCAGGCATTCCCGATTCTCCTATGGTTCCCCAACCCGGTTCGACGTCGCATCTTGAAGGCCCGGGCGAATATCCGCACGATGACAGCCTTTTTCCAGGAACAAGTGGATGACCATGCTGGTGTGGATAAACAGGAGGGTGTCCAAGACTACCTTTTTGCCTACCAGGCGGAGAAGGAGAAGCAAGAGGGAACAAATCAGTCGAAGAAGAGCTTGTTCGATGGTTCGTACGATGTCTGTCTGTCTGTCTGTCTGTCTGCCTATCTGTCTGCCTATCGGTCGGTCGGTCTGTCTGTCTGTCTGTCTGTCTGTCTGTCTGTCTGTCTGCCTGCCTGGTTGGCTGTTTTTTTTGTTTTTCTGTCTCGCTGTCTGCCCGCCTACACCCTGTTGATTTTGGTGTAACCGTTTCTCATGTGGATGTCGCTGTACAGATCCCCAACTTCTTGCCTCCCTCTCGGACTTGTTCGGTGCCGGAACCGAAACCACCTCCACCACCACGCTGTGGGCCTTCATCTTTATGGTTGAGAATCCCGAAGTGATGCGCAAGGTACAGGAAGAAATCGACGGCGCTGTCGGCCGGGACAAGGTCTTGAGAAACTCCGACAGAGGTATGGCAAACTGCCAGTCGGCATATTAAACCGACTCAACCTTTTCCTGTTTGATTTTCTTTTTAGCTCTGTTGCCGTATACGGAAGCGGTGATCCTGGAAGTGCAACGGTGCGCCAGTCTGGTTCCACTTGGTATTCCCCACCGAACCAATCAAGACATCACCGTGGACGGCTACACCCTTCCACGGGGCACCCTCGTCATAGCCAATCTCTTCTCCATTCACAATGATCCGCGTTACTGGAAGAATCCAGAACAATTTGACCCCATGCGCTTTCTGGACGCCGACCGGAAACTCATTCGCCCCGATGGGTTCGCGCCATTTTCGATCGGTAAGTCAATACGTGTAACTTTTTTGAAACCCATTGTTGTCTCTTTAGTAGGCCTGGTCGAGTGCCTTCATGTCTGTTTATATCTTGGTCGGTTGTTTTTGTCTGGCTTGTCTATTTTCGCCCGGAGTGTTTGTCTTTACCTTTCTTGTGGCTTGTCTGTATGTCCACGGCATACTGTGCCTGTATCCTGGAATCACTGCCTATATCTGTCTGTGTTTATGTGTCTGCCTGTCTGTTCGTTTGTCTGCCTGAATAGGTCTGTCTGTGTCTGTTTTTGTGCCTTTGTGTCTTTGTGTTTGAATGTCTGGCTTAATGTCTGTCAATCTGCCTGCCTGCTTGTATGTCTGTCAATCTGTTTGTCTAACTACCTGTCTGTCTGTCCATCTGTATCTGTTTGAAATGCCAATCTGTCTGAATTACTGGATGTAAGTATTCTTTTCTAATTTTTAGGCAAGCGAGCGTGTCTGGGCGAAGCGCTGGCAAAGATGGAACTTTTCCTCTTCATTGCCAACTTGCTGCGCTGCTTCACGTTGAAGGTGCCACCGGGTCATATTGTGTCGCGCGAAAACTACGCCACCAGTATCGTCCTCTCGCCTACTCCATTCGAGCTGATATTTGTCCCTCGTACTTGAATTGCTGGAGGAGAATCTTTAACCTCCCCCTCCCTTCGCCTCACAGATTATTAGATGAAATTCTGCTCAATAAGTATTTAGCTTTATTTTCATTTTGACAAACCTGCCGCATCCTTGCCTTAAAGATCGACATCGCGTGACTTTTCCTACGCGGACGCGGAAAAACTGTTTCAAATTTTACGCGGCGCGGAATCGCGCGGAAGTTAGGAAGTTTAAGTCTATGCGGAACGACGCGGAAAACACAGTTTTAGAAAGCAACGCGGTGCGACGCGGAAAACACAGTTTTAGAAAGCAACGCGGTGCGACGCGGAAATAAACTGCAACGTAACGCGGAAATAAACTGAAGTGGAAAATTTATCACTTTTTCAGCTTCTGAAACAGATCGGTATAAGAGATTCAAAATCAATGATCAACATCTCTTTCGGGAACCACCACTGATCACTAGCTAATCAACTAATCAACCGTACACTGACTGATTCAGGAATTAAGCGCTGTTTCTTGGAATACGCGGCGCGGAACGGAGCGGTTCAGCTCTGACGCGACGCGGACGCGACGCGGAAACATTAACTATTTTTCTACGCGGAGCGGTGCGGTATTTCCGCGTCGCGTCCGCGTCGCGTCGCGTCGCGCGCGGATGTCGATCTCTACCTTGCCTGTGTATTGACTGATCGACAAGGTAACACATGGTAAAAAAACTTGCGTAACCGAATTAGGCCATTTAACTCGTTCAATGACGGCTTTATATGCAGATCAAATTCAATGGCTTAACTCGGTTAGAGCAAAAGTTTTGCCACGTGCGTGTAGTCGATAAACGTGTGTTTTCTTCGCTCCCACAATTTGCTTCATTCTTTTCTAAGATTTTTTACTGATTTTTCGAAGCGTGAAAATGAAGTACTTTTGGTATATTTGAGACGTATTTACGGCTCGTGTACTACGTGGTGGTACATAGGTGGCGCTGCCAATGTTACCGTGTACCGCGTCAGTTGATTGTTTCATTGCTACATTAATCGCTACATGTGTCGGTGTTACTACTGACTGTATAGTCTAGTCAGTCCTTGTCAACGAGAGAAACGAACCAACAACGACGGTAGCCGAATAAATCAATCAACTGACACGGCATACAGTAACATTAACAGCGCCATCTATGTACCACCACGTAATACATTTTTATTTTAGAAAATTGTTTCCATACGTTTTTATTTGTTTTTCTCGATGGAAATACCATCACATAATTTAGACACACACTACAAACGTAACGGATGTGCAAGATTTCACCTTCGAGAGTGGTGCAATTCCCTTGTGAGTACACACGCGGCTAAAAACCTTGCGCTAACCGACTTAAGATATTACACTCGTTCCGTTTACGGCTGTTGTACACATCCCCGAGTTAAAGTGCTTGATTCGGTCAGCTCAAGGTTTTTGCCGCGTGTGTATGAAGTGAATCGACATGACATTACTACAAGCGATCCCTTGATTACTAGTATTACTGTCAACAAAACTCCCCGTCCAAAATGGATGCTACTACCCGGCCTCGAAGTCGCTATTACATGGAGAAAGTCCGTGCCAAAGCAGGAGCTACTGCCACCGAGCCACCAGCAAATACACCCGCGGTGGCGGACTCAACGGAAACACATTCTGCAATTTCTGATACGCAGAACCAGCCCGCAGTTGGATGTTTCCACTCGCACACTCTCGCTCCGCAGGAATTAATTCCATCGGGCAAATCGGCGTGTAGAGCAGTTAATTCCCCGTCCAATTTACCGAGCCACGGAGCGGAGAGACCGTTAGATGAAACGTTTCGGGACATTGAAGTTGCAGGCGTTCCGGCGCGGTCAGCTGCGCGGAATGGGTCTTTGCATGCCGTCGCGCACAACCTTCCCGAAATATCCCCGAACTCTCTGCCGAGTGATAAACCGATGGTCTCGCCTTCGTTTGACGTTGTTGGGACAGTGGAAGGGCCGGCGGCGGAGAAGAGATTGCACGATGATGTTCTGATGGAAAATGTCCAGGAGCGCTCCAATGGATCCGCGAATTCTGCTGCGGTCGACCTCCAGGAAATTATTCCGCTAGAACGGGCGAAAGATAGAACGACTGTCGCCTGGTCGACAGAAACCGTTCGCGGAGTGGGGACGGAATTGGAAAGAAAGCTGCGGGATCATTTGCCGGAGGGTGTCGCTGAGCCGGATAAGCTTGCCTGGACCGCGCCGATCGACCCGTCTGTGCTCGTGAGCAGTGCCGACAACTCGGAAAAGGCTGCGGAATCGAAGAAAAAAGTTAGTGTCAATTTGTTTATTTGTGGTTTGTGGTGGTGAAGTTTGAAAATTGCGTGTGGGATTTTTCTTTGCAGGAAAATTTATTTGAAGCGCGATTCGACCACGCCGGGACGATTCTGCGTCCGGACAGTGATATTCCCGTGACGGCTGGACTGCACCATCATGGAGATGATCCGGAGGTATTGTGCGAACTTCGAGAGTTGTTATTGATTGATTTTAAAAGACTGTTTAATGTGCAGTTGAAGTTTGGTGAGGGAGCGAGTGTTTGATTGATGAGTTTGCTCTACTTGCCACTTAGCATTAACACTGATGGGTTGATTGATGTATTGATTGACATGGTTTGAGCTGTCGTTTGATTGATCGAAGAGTTGATTGATGGATGTGTTGTCTGATTGGTTGATATGTTGATTGATTGATTGACTTTTCCTTCCGCTCATGAATCCATCCAACCAACCAATGTTTCTCGATCAGAAACCGGGATACACATTGGATGAAATTTTTACGTTGCTGCAAAGTTCCTCGCACCCGCAGAAATTGTGGGCGCTAGGTACGCTCACTGCCATTCTCCATCAGGTATTCCGTGTGATTTATCGAATCTCTTATTCCAAGTTCTGAAGCCTTTGGTTGTTTAAATCTTAATGTAATTAAATGTTTCGGTTTTGGTAGGCGAAGTTGTCTGTGTATGATGAATACCTGGAAGCCTCATTGTTGGGCAAGATGGTGCAGGAAGATATGATACTCGCCCTGCGACATCTCCTCGACCATGGCTCTGTGGCGATCGTCAGTGCGACGCTACGGGCGATTGAAGCTCTTCTTGTGAACGATGTCGATGAGGTACAATCAACCTCAACTAATGACAAACAGACA
>LRSR01005977.1:9356-22739 GCA_001579985.1 Hypsibius dujardini | reverse complement strand
GGGGAGGGGACTTGTAGCCTAAATCTATACCGATGGACGCGGGGAGCTCGGGGCGCTCGGGGGCTTGGGCACGCCCAAGGAAAGGTTTCTGTGCTGCAAGAAATACAGAAATTAAAAAAATTGACATCTGAGCAATAAATATTAGAGGGGGAGAGGTTTGCAGAGAAGTAATGATGGACTGCTACATGATGAAGCAATAGCGCTTCTTGGTTTTCTTTCCCCAAATGAGAAGCGTGAAAAATATTCCTGCCCCTTAACGACGACAATTTGTGCTTTCCCTCTCTGAATGCTCTTTTAAAAACAACGTAATACATTTGATATGCACTCACTCACTCACCCCCCCCCCTCGGTAGGGAAAACGAACACTGGAATCGGCCAGGAAAAAGGGCGGTTGGATTTCTTAAACTGCTACGAGACTTCGAGGCAGTGGCGCGCCGACGGGGGCGGGGTGTTTTGTTGATCTAAAACCCCCTCGAAAGTAAAAAAAGTGCCCTAAATGTCTCCCATTTATAGAAAAAAACCATGATGGAGATACAAATTCGTTCAAACTATCTCTGCGTGAAAATTCGGGAGGTCGTCATGTAGTCATTTGACGACATTGGGAGTTAACGGGTTGATTCTCCTGTAAGTGGTATGAAGCTGTCCAAATTTTCTGGCTTTAGGTGGAGTTAAAGCAAATACTCACTTATCAGTGGAGTCTGTATCTGAACTGGTACTCGGTTAAAGGCGTTTTGCAAGCTTCGATTTCGCACTGCTGGGACGTCTGCCTAATTAAGCACCTTTCCAGTTGGCTAGTAATTAAAAGCCATAAAGGTAAAAATACCCATCAGGCATATAGGCACTTTACCAAATATCCGGATTTTACGTCGTTGTATACGAGGCATACTACTCGATTAATATAGTAAAATTCAACACGTCGTCCTGACGGACAAGAATTTTCATGATATAAAACAACCCAAGCACTGGTGCTGCACAATAAAAATAAGAAATTCTTTTCCAGTACTTCCACGAGTAGTTATAAGTAAGTGCCTGTCGGCGGATCTACGGTAGGTGCACTGCACAGTGTGTAACATCGAAATATATCGAGCAAATACCGGAGGGTCAATAATCATAATTTGAATAATGTAATAAATAAAACAGTTTGATAATTAATTAATTTTGACAATATAATAGTTAATTGTTATAATTGCTAATTATACTAACTCTAAATAATTGTATTAATAATAAATAATATGAAATAATAATAATAATTAATTTTGACAATATAATAGTTAATTGTTATAATTGCTAATTATACTAACTCGAAATAATTGTATTAATAATAAATAATATAATAAATATTAATAATTAATTTTAACAATAAAATAATTTCTTATTATAATTAACTCTAATAATTGTATCATATCAGGATATGGTCGAGATAAAAATTCATCACATTCTGGAGAGCTAAAACTGCGAGAACTGGAATGGAGCTTTTCTTGCTCGTAGAAATTGCTGAATCTCCTGGACCGTTTTGCCCTTGGTCTCCGGCATCCTCCACCCAATAAAGCTCCCCGTGAAAAGGGTAAATCCAATAAACAAAGTGAACGTGTACTCCCTCGCCAGCGGGATGACGATCGGGAACAGCAACGCCCCTGCCAGTTCGCACAGCCACACGACCACGCAGAAAAAGGTCATAGCAGCCACGCGGGCCTCCTGCTGAATAAGCTCCGCCCCCAAAATCCACGGCACCGACATCAATGACGCGCCATGTGACACGATGAAGCCGAAAATGGCCGCCACACTGCCGTATTTGGTCCAGGCATAATTCAGTTGTTCGGTTAACGCCCTGGTCAAAGTAAAATAGAAACCGGTTAAAGATAATAACCGTCTTTAACTCTCTGAGTCTCTCGCCCCTCCCCCTCCCATTGAAAACGGGGTTGATCCATTTTGGATCACTTAAAGGAAACGATCTAATGATTCGCGTCAGTTAAGGTAGTTATCATATGGAACTTTCCCTATTGATGAAAGACTGCATTCTAAAGGGCTTATTCAGTTTCACCATGGTGTGTGCATTCTCCCTGCGTGGAAAGATTTGAATTTTAATGGCAAGAGCAAGCGCTCAGTCAAATTTCATTCAGGGATTTTTATTTTCACAAAAATTCAGGAAAAAAAGATAATCAAATTTCAGAAGAGATCTAGTCCAGACCTGATCCATTTTGGATCACCCGGAACCGGCCACTTCTGGTCAGGGATTTCAACATTTTTCGTCGAAATCAAATAGATCTAATCTTAGCTTGATCAAACGGCTCTGGGTCAACGAAATCGGACCAAAACTCGAATTGTGAGAGCGATGTTGCCTCCAAGGTTATCCAAAGGAACACGCCCCGTCTTCAAAGAGTTCAGTTCAAACCACTCATTTCCACGCCCCTCAATTGCAGACCGATGGGGTTAAGAGCGATCTTTAATGCTTGAGCTTTCACCTAGCTCTAGCTCGATATGTTTTTCAAGCAAAATAAAACTAGACATCCACGCTATGCCCGGCCAACTGCCCGGGGAAGATCAGAAAAGCGATGTTTATTGAGTGGTATAGTGTTATTTAAATATATTTAAAAGATAAACAATATTTTATTAATAGCATATTTTTCATGGCTTAAAAAGCGGCCATTCAGTTCAAATAAAATGTAATTTTATTTTATTTAAAGTCCAAAGAAATTCGAAATTGAAAAGCACATTTTTGTTTAAATGCGAAAAATGTGGAATTTCTTTCTGCTTAAAATTGGATTGAAATCGGGCGGTCTGGTATTGTGGGCGTGTCTACATTACTTGCCTGGTCAGTACGAGGAAAGACAGGCTCAGGACCACGCCCACGTGGCTGGATAGAAGGAGGAGTCGACGACCGACCCGATCGACCAGCCCGCCCGACACAATCGTCATGATGAGACAGACAATCCACACGCCCAGTGTCGCGTAGATCGCCTCAACCCGGGTCAGTCCGCTGTCACTGAAAATGGCGGTTGAATAGAAAGAGAGGCAGCTGAATCCGCTCAGCTGCATGGCCATAAAGGGAACCGACGCCAGCCAGAGGCTCGAACGGAGGAACGGGTCGCGAAATATTCCCAGTAACGATATTTGGCGGTGTTCCGTTTCTTGTTCCATCACTTGAAGCATGTTCTGGAGTTCCTCCTCGACGTTTGGTGAGTTCCGTAACCAGATCAACGCGTTGCGAGCCCAGTCTGTTGTTCTCTTGTTCGTTTTTAGGAGCAGTTGCCTTGGGGTCTCCGGACAGAACGGAAGTACCATACCTAGGGACAGTAAAGCAAGTTAGTACCGATAAAATAAATAAAGTAAAATTAAGCCCAAACTTATATTATGTTCAGTAAGAAACGCTTTAATTCTGATTTTTTTAGTTTTAAAAAAAACCCTAGAGTTCTAGTGATCTTATCACTTCAATTTTTAATTAATGAAAATCTTGATAAATTATAACAATAAGCTAATTAAAATCCAAAATTAAGAACATATTCAATCTAAAATTAAAGATACCATGTTTAGTTCTGATTTGTCCAATCTCATTTTAGGTTTCCACTAACTGTAATCTTTTTTTTAAATATCTATATAGAATTGAATTGGAATCTGGTTGGAATTTCAAAAGTAAAGATACGGCCGCGCAGAATTAAGCAAATCTATATAAACTATTTCTTTACACAAGTGTCTTATTGTCACCCTTTTAATCAGTCAAGATTTATGTTCCGTTTAGATTTATGTTCCATTTAGATTTATGTTCCGTTTAGATTTATGTTCCGTCAAGGTCTATGTTCCTTCAAGATTCTTTTTAACATACACATTTATGCCCAATTTGTATTTTTATTTTTTATGTGTTTGACTAAGATTTCATCTAGCATATTTAAATACTAATTTCCGTGGGATTGAAGCATCAGCTAAAAAACACCAGCAACTGATTTCTATATGACTCAAAAAAATTAATCCCTTGGTTTTAAAACTTATTTGTTGACTTAAAACCGATTTGTTATTTTAGCCCCTGAGTTAAAATTTTTTGGATCATTGAAAAAAAACATTTTGCCAAAAATTTAATTACCACTTTCGGGCTTTTTATTTTTCGAAAATTGTCAGTTCGAAAAATAATAATTGGTTTTTGACGGAAATAATAACATTAACAAACCAAACTAAAAATATATAAAAATTATTTTTCCCTTGAATTTCAGCTTTTTTTTCGGTCCCTACCCATTAGCCCGACCGGGATGAGGTGGAGGCCGAGAAGAATCGGCCATCCCCAACTGTTTCCCAGGATAGACGGCAGTCCCAGTACGGTTGCAGTGATCGTTCCCAGAGCGAACATGACGACCGGCAATGTTCCCAGTGCACCCCGACGCGTGACCGGAGAAACCTCCGCGACGAACATTGGAGTCAAGACACAGCTCGAGCCGACGACGAAACCGACGATAATCCTCCCGGTTATCAGCATTTCGTAGCTGTCCAACAATTGGGCCAGACAAGAAATGACCGTTCCGACTGCCACAATCACAGTGTTGAGTAAGATTGAGGTTTTCAGGCCGAAACGTTTTATTATGGGCCGGCTGGTGACGGCGGAGAAGAGTTTCCCGATTGAGAGACATGTCGCAGTGACGGCCCACAGGCTGTTCAGTTCCGTGTTAGCTCCCAATAACTCAATCAGGTCTTGTCCGGTGAAATGGAATGCGTTGATCGGATGGCACCACAAGTCCAGCCTGGTTTCATGCAATAAACATTCCGTTTTTCTTTTATTTCGGCAATATATATATATATATATATATTATTGACAATATATATATATATGTATTATTGACAATATATATATATATATGTATTATTGACAACATATATATATATGTGTTATTGACAATATATATATATATATATATTATACGTTTAAAATTTATTGGGACAATAAATTTAAATTTGTCGGGGAACAATAAAATTAAACATTTATCGGAACAATATAATTTAAACAATTTCGGAACAATAAATTTATCATTTATCGGGACATTAAATTTAAAATGTATCTAGGCATTTCACTGCAATAAAATCTCATGCCACTTCAAATCAAAGCAGCACCGTACACAAAGTAAAATGTGAAATAACTTTAAATTTGCAGCGCGAGTTCATTTTTATTGTGCATAAACATCTTGTTTTTGTTTGACAGAAAACTCCCGATTTTGGATGTGCTCAGCAACAACTTCGCAAACTTTCTTTGTACGGTATTTAATGAGAACATTTGGTCCGTGAAACATATTCGTTCTTTTAGATGACCAATTGTATTTCTAAGATTTTAAAAAATATAACGAGTTAAGCGATAGCCGTTTCTTAAAATCAATCATGTAATGTATAATTAGTATATGTATATAAAATATATAAGTTATATACTATTATATATTATTAAATAAAAAAGTATTATATTATTAAATAAAAAAGTATTATATTATCATATGAAAAAGTATTATATTATTATATTAAATATATATTATTAGTAGATTTGCAATACTATTTTAGCAATTAAATATTCACGAGAACTAGAACAGTACATGCATATGCGTGACCTAACTCCTGCGAGTGACCCACTGTGAAGGTGAGGAGTGGTTTTGTGAAGGTGAGGAGTGATTCTGCGGAGTGGAACTTTCCAGGCGACCGCAGCCGACCATTCGAATCCAGTCGACAATGACCGTTTGGGTTGAGTTGAGCGCGACGACATTGTACCCGAGGGAGAACCAGGTGCCGAAGGAAACCACGAACACTACGAGGATTAGGTTGAATGTTAGAGGATCCGACTGTTTTCGGCTTGAACCCACGAACGAAGTAGTTCTCGAGGATAAAGATAGTTCACCCATGTTGTTCGATATAAACTGCAAACTATTAGTGATATTTACAGTTTGATCATTATGCTGTGACACAATTGTCGAATTTGGCATTTTAACGGAGGCGGTCAATTGTCAAACAACCAAAATCTCTCAGGAGCATTGTACCTACAAGTCGATTCCGTGCACACAAGAGTGCTAAAAGTCCATGCGAGCACACGAGATTAGATTGGAGGAGGCAAGTTTTGCAGGCGGCTGTAATTTCTTTAATTAGACAGACAAGTTGCACGAAACCCATTATTAAAAATTTAATTTAGGGGCGGTTTTCGAATTATCTAATTGAGATAAAAATGTCAGGAGGAACATCTATAGAGTGCATCTTAACCTACACAGAATACTCTCGCTATTAATTTTAACACCCAATTAAACAGACCCAACAGCTAAAGATTTAATTAATTTTAAGGTTGAATAAAATGTGTGCCGGCTCGTCGATTCTGTTGGGTAGAAGTATTTGTTTTCAACTTCATTTATCTTCTTTTGTAGAACTTACGAGAGATCGATTACCAGTGCCAGTTACCTGATCGATTGAACAGACCTGTTTTTATAGTAGTTTCTCTTTGAGTTGGTTCTTCCGTGCTGCGTTGACTATATCCGGCAGGCAGTCCATGATCTTGATTGAGGTGCTTCCTTGCATGTGCCCTAGCGTTTTGAGATTTCGTGAATGATGCGTGGACACCTCTACGGTACCAAAATTTTTCATCCCTCTCCTTCCAAATCATGCTTGCAGGCAGAATCACTCTGATTCCTCCTGGTTAGAGCCATCAATTCGGCTGGCGATACAGGAACTTTGTAATTGTTTACTATGATTGCGATGTAACCTTTCAATGTTCCTTCATTTATGTTCTCTAAAAATACATTAAAAATGGTGAAAAAACTACCAAGATGTTTAAAAGTGATGTCGTGGCTTGACGTGTGGGAACTATGAAAGACTAAGCCAGTCATAAGCAACCTTCGAGGAAATGACCTCAGTTTTGGGAAAATCCGACTATTGTAGTCAGCGCTTGCTTAGTTGACTCTTGTCACAAGAATGACAGTTCCTGCTCTTGATCATTTGCTTAATTATGATCATTTAAAAGTAAGCCTTGCGTAGAAGACTTATTTCCGGCTGACCAACAGCCATGATAAAGCAAAAAGTAAGTAAAGTTTATAATGTACCCATTTTGCTATTGCCAGCTTAATCCATGAAAACACTTTTATATCGGGAAGTAATAGTTTTTGAAATCATGTTAGGGGAATAAGTTATCAACGCAAAATTTTGGCCACCATTTGAGACGGGCACTGGTAATTGATCCCTTGTTAGTGGATTTTGGAAATTTTTGCCCTTTTCAGTTTTCAAACAAAAGTCATGTGATCTCACCGGATCTCATACTCCCATTTGGACATGATGAAGTATAAAGGATAAGCTTAATGTAGTATTTTGGCTTCTATTGATTAGCGTCCTCACTCGCTGCATGACAGGATAGTGGATAGGAGTATGTAGTGGATTTTCATTCGCCAAACCGCCTGTCCTGTAAGGTTCTTTAGCATAAACCGTTCGGTCTTGTTCACTTGGTTCGTTGTGTAACTTCTATACATGTACATGAGTTCTTAGATAAGGCTGAAGAAGTGTATAGTCTTTATTAAAGCCGTAAAAAAACACCCCATATTGATACCTTTCAAAGTTTTCTTCCTCCCTC
Organism: Hypsibius dujardini; assembly: GCA_001579985.1. Taxonomy (NCBI): domain Eukaryota; kingdom Metazoa; phylum Tardigrada; class Eutardigrada; order Parachela; family Hypsibiidae; genus Hypsibius; species Hypsibius dujardini. The sequence goes on along the minus strand of LRSR01005977.1, from coordinate 15,175 downwards.
TTTCTTGAATAGGCACCAAAGGGCCCATATAAATACAGCACAGGATGTAGAATCGGGCAGATTCTATTTTACTCAGTCTTAATCAGTAATACTCTCAACTCAAGTGAGGTTAAGCTACTAAAAACGGGATATAATTACTGTCGATGCCATCTGACATAATCTTCAGAGAATATTAAGTGACATTACTGGTACTGACATTACTTATTTATAAGGAGCCCGATTGTATAATACGATCATCCCCATCGGGCAGGAGAAACTACTTGTTTTTGTCAAAACGAACTTGAAGAAGTGTCTGAATTTCTTCCATCGAGCTGCCCTTGGTCTCCGGCAACGCCCAGAACGTGAAACTCCCCGTTAAGACAATAAACCCGATAAAAATACAGAACGTAAACTCCCCCGCCTGGGCGATCACCAGCGGAAACAGCAAGATGGCCACCAGCTCCGTGCCCCAGCAGACAATGCTGACGAACATCATGGCGGCCGGTCTGGCTTCCTGCGTGAAGAGCTCCGCGCCCAGAATCCACGGCACTGACATCAGCGACAGACCGTGGAAAACGATGAAGGCAAAGATGCAGGTTACACTGCCGTAGGCCGAACCGACGAATCCCTGTTTGGTCAGGTTGATGGTCAGGACCAGGAACCCAAGACTGATTAGTACGCCCACGTGGCTAGTCAGCAAGAGAACGCGACGACCGTTTCGATCGACCAACACCAGCGACGTGAGGTTCATGAACAAGAATGTCGTCCATAGTCCCAGGGAGGCGTAGATTGAGTTGAGAGGAGATAGACCACTGGCGCTGAAGATGAAGGTCGAGTAGAAGGAGAGGCAGCTGAAACCGGAAGTATGCATAGCGATCATGGGAACCACGCACAGCCAGAGTGCTGACCGGAGGAAGGGATCACGGAAAAGACCCAGCAGGGAGAGTTGGTGGCCCACCTTTTCTCTGTCACGTTCAGCCTGTGAAGAATGAGTTACGCAAAATGGCATCACAGACACACTATGCAGATGGACGGAAAGAAGGAAAGACAGAAAGATTGGCAGACAGGTAGCAAGACAAAATGCAGGCAGACAGGCAGGCAGACAGGCAGGCAGGCAGACAGACAGACAGACAGACCTGAATTGCTAAAAGTTCTTCCTGAACATCGTTTGATTTTCTTAACCAAATGAGAGCTTTCTGCGCGGCATCAGTCTCGGCGTTCCGAGCGAACAACTGTCTCGGACTCTCCGGACAGAAGGACAACCCCGCACACATCACCAGCACCGGTACCAAATGAAGTGCCAGATACAGCGGCCATTGCTGTTCATTCCCCATGACATACGGCAACCCCAATGTCGTGGCAATAATCATCCCCAGAATGAACATTGTGGTCGGAAGGGTCCCCAAGGCACCCCGCAGCGCGACCGGGCTGATCTCGCTGATATAGATCGGCACAAGGACGTTGCCCGAACCCACCGCCACTCCCACAATCACACGTCCAAAAATTAGCATTTCATAAGACTGCGCCTGATCAGACAGACAAGAAATCCCCGTGCCGACAATCAAAATTGCAGCATGCATCAGGATTGATGACTTTAATCCGTACACTTTCATGAGGTATCCCGTGGTGAAGACAGACATGATTCCGCCCAGGGAAAACAACGCCGAAGTCAAGGCCCATATCGTGTTCAACTCCGGGTTCTCCGCTAGGGTGACCATCAACTGATCGTCGGAGGAGTCGTTAATCATGTGACACCATAGCTCGAAGCGGGAAGTATTGCGGGAATTTTCCGGTCCGACGCTACTAGTAAAGTTTTTTACTACAGTAAGTAGAAGTCAAAGTATAGTAAGATCCAAAGTTGAAAATATGCAAATATTTTTACCCACTTTTAGGAAAATTTCGCCCTAAATTTTATGGGAAGAGGTTAGGATTATTTTTTTGATAATTAAAATATTTAATGTTAGTAATGTCGAAATAATTAATGTAATTTCGCCATTTTGTTATGCATTCTTTTTTCTTTTTTATGCCTTGAGGTAAACTGAGACCTTCTGGGTTCTCCCCCTGAAAATCGTCCCGAGTAAGTTGCATTTTCAGTTCAGCCGGCTCATCAGCCAAATTTGCAAATCAATTTATCAATACAACGATACTCGCAATTCAAGGCAGGAAAACGCAACGAAATGGCAAAATATGAATTAGTAAAAGAATAATTAAAAATGTAAATAATAAAAATGATTTAAAATGTAGCCCGGCCCCGCACCTAAAGTTGTGAATACGGCGACAACCGACCGAACGAATCCAATTGACAATGACAGTCTGCGGGGCGTTGAGGGCGACGATGTTGTAGCCGAGCGGGATGCCCGTGCCCAGGGTCAGGAGGAGCACGAGGAAGAGGAGGTTGGCAGTGAGACCGCTGTGTTTAGGCGCGGGAATGAGGTCGGCGGTGGAAGCCCGAGGAAGAGGGGACATTTCCATCCCGGATGGATATCGCTCTACTTCCTGCCAACTCTGCATGGTGTGTGTGTGTTTTGGCGAATTGAGACCGATTAATTTTAACAGGGCTTAATTAAGACCGTGCTTTTGCAAAAAGAAAAGATTTTTGATAGAGGAATGAAGTTATTGACTTCACTCAGGCCAAATTGCAAGCAAAAGTCATGACAGATTTTTCCCCAGACACCAAGTGGAACCTTCCACATCTGACTGATGAATAATTGATGGTAAAAAAACCGGTAGCCGATTACTACTCGCATAAATTTCGCGGTATCGAGCGTAGAAATCATAAATCACAAACCTAACTTCGCGCAACTTTTTGACCAATTTTCTGTGCCGAATTTTCGTAGCAGTGAGGCATGATATGTCTAGCAATACTGTAGAAACCCGATAACTTCAGGGGAACGCGCTCGGTTAAATCGAACGCTCGATTATTTTCACCGCCCGGTACAGAAAATAACACCCGGCCCTATTAGCATTGCGCACGTGGCCATAAATCTAAGCGATCGGATTTCGAACCGCCCGAACACGCTAAGCGGTTGGCTTTAACTCTGATTGGGCAACTTTTTGGCCAGTGCATGCTCGTCGCAAGAGATCAATCAATCATCGTTGTCTTCATCAAAAGGGACACCCACAACTTCCTCTCCCACTGGTCCACTGATCTGATCTTCGTCGATTATCTCAGCTTTTACAAAGGACTTCCTGACGAGCGATGGACTAATCTGATACCAGGCGCGAGAAACAAAACCGATGAACTCTTGACGGCTAGGCTTTTTCAAGTATCCGCTCTTGGTGTAGGACTCGTGCGCGTTGCGCCATTCGTGATATTCCACCTTGATTAGCGACTTGAACACACTGTTAACCATTACGTCGAGAGGTTGCCATTTATGTGTCAAGCCAGCTGGGATTAAGATCTGCTGCACATTTCGCTTCTCCAGAAGTTGAGCGCTAAAAAATAATTAGTAAGTAGTCAATCAAATCAATCAACTGTTTGTTTGCATGTTGAATTTGACCTTTCCAGCCAATCAAGGCAATCGATCATTGAAACGGATGCTGAAATAACCGTTAAGGTAATCAGCCAATCAAGCTTCGACAATCATACAGAAATGATTATTAGCTAAATCAAGTCAATCAATGGTTCCGGTTCATGTTGAAACAGTGAAACATAATCAGTCAATCAACCAAGCAATCACCAATTACCTTGAATCCATTTTATGGGCACTGAATTGATCTCGGATCAACACGATTTCTTCCCCATTTTCCGAAAAACTCTTCTTGATGTATTCGTGATCAAGGTCCTCGTTCCACCAGGCGCTCTTAGAACTGCACACTCTGACGTTTTCTGGCAACACAAGGGCCTTCATGATTTTGTCTGACAATTTTCCCGTTTTGGCTGCTCCTTTGAACACGATCCAAGCAGGCTCCTTAGATCCGTCGGCAGAAATGGTCAAAGTGATGGTAAACCCCTCTTTTTCTCCGGGAGGCTGCAACCCTTCCACCTTTAAAGACAGGGAAGCTGTCTGTGATTTTGATCGCTCGATTTATTGATTAGCGAGAAGTCGGAAACGAAATGTCAATGGCGCGCGGAGCTGTGAGCAACGGCGTGTGTGACTGTATAAAAAACAAAAACTCGGCACGCCTCTGGCTTGCCTGCTTCGCACCGATGGGAGATATCGTTCGAGTATACGGAGTGACTAATCGGACATTAGTCTGATCCATGTTCTTGATGTGAGCCAGGCGGAGTCTCCGAAAGTTGATTTTCTCCAAGACTTCTTGGAAGAACTCGCCCTGCTGCGCCTATCGATAAATCAACCGCTAAAATCAATTACGAAAATAGAAATAGTCAATAGACCAATCAACCGTAGCAGAGCGTGTATACTAATCAAACCAATCAATCCCATCATTAAAAAGCTGAAAGATCAATCAATCAAAGGATTATAATAGCCAAAGTGTTATAAGCCAATAGGTCAATCAATCGAAACGACTGCGACCAACTTCGTTACAATACCTTATCTTGTTCACTAAAAGAAGCTTTCCTCGAATCATGAGTCATGGCACGGTAGGAAAAGCTGAAACGTTTTTTAAAATTCAAAACCCAATGATTCGACGCTTTGAAGCTTGTGTACGCCAGCCGCTGAGCTATTTCGAGCGCTTTTTCTTTGATGTCGCAATGGCGCACAATCCGATATTTCGCTCTTTGAGAGCAGACCCAAATGTTGACTTCTGATTCCAAGACTGGATAGGAAGCGGGTCGCCTGAGACGAGGCTTGGGTGGAGGATTTTTTTTTCTAAAGTTCCCAGAAAACCATATCAATCAGCCAATCAAGGGCAGTAAAACAACGCACTATGTCGCGATTCTTCAATCAAGAATCAATCATAGGCATTGCAAGGTCAACAACCCCTCAATCGATCAATCAATCACAGGCCGACGTACTTGAGCCAATGCTCCAGAGTCTTCAGCGGCACACCATCTTGTTTGGCGAAATTCGCTTGGTATAAATTAAAATGTTGATAGCGGGCTAAAATTCGTGTTCTCTCTTCTTCGGAGTAGCGATTGTACCTCACCATTGTTACGCAGAAGTCTTGTGCCAAAAATGATGAAATTTAAACCAATCAAAGAATCAATGGCTGTAATTCCTTCGGAATTTGAATGTTGATGCAATCAACAATCAACAAAGTGAGTCTTGTGTCTCGACATTTGAAGCAATCAAGCCCAGGCTTTTCTTTACGTGTGTTCTGTTTAACCGAGCGCGTTCCCCTGAAGTTATCGGGTTTCTACAGTAATGAAACTGATGAAAATTCATAATCGACAGACGCACAGGTCAGCAAACCATCCGCACGCACGTGTCGGACCGACGGCGACAATACTTCCTCTACCATGCATTGTTTTAAATTTCGTTCAATTTTCCGTATTTTTCGCTCTTATGTGTTTTCCCACTCTTTTTAGTTTTTTCTCCTTATTTTCGGTTTTTTCCGTCTTTTCGCACATATTTTGGATTTCACTACTTTTCTGCTTTTCCATTGCAGTCAGTAGGAGTGCCTAGAATTATGGCCCCTCCTCTTACTGATTTGAATCTAGAGCTTAAAATTTAACTAAAACATGGCGAAAAGAGTGGAGAAACTGAGAGTCGCCGTTTGCGCTTGCACAGACGAAGGCGCGCCCATAAAGGCGCGCGCGCAACTGTTTTGTCGTCTTCACTTCCGCACCCTGAGATGACGATTGACTTCACCTTTGCGATACGGCAGCCGTCATCATTTGCCAATCCAGAAATGAGAAGACCACCAAAAAAAGTAGCAATGCATGCGTCTGATGGCGCAGGCGCAATTAAGCCCCAGACCAGAGTACCAGACAC
>LRSR01005976.1:0-19035 GCA_001579985.1 Hypsibius dujardini | reverse complement strand
CTCTCTCTCTCTCTCTCTCTCTCTCTCTGTCTCTCTGTCTGTCTGTCTGTCGGTCTGTCGGTCTGTCTGTCTGCTCGTCTAGCCGTCTGGCCGTCTCTGTGCGTACCTATCTGTCTGTATGTCTGTGTGCACAACCGGTCGTCGTTTTCTGGTTGTACTGGAAAAGTCAGTGTCTGCCTCTACGCCTGTTTATTTTTAGGTAAGTCTTATCCAAGTTATCAGTACTAGCTGATAGTGGGTCACGGCCAAGAGCCGATTAGTATCACCAAAGATAAGCACATTCGCCAAAAAATGGTCCAACTCGTTGAACCGTTGACGGAAACAGCACTTTAAAACCAGACCTGAGCAGGAATCATCTACCGAATCAATTAAAGATAATTACGGCAAGGCCGTTGCGGCTGATGAATAATTGTAAACTTGCATTTGCCGTCATAACGTTGTCTGGAAATCTTGTGATGTTAATGACTGATTGCAAAACTCAGCGGCCAGCACAATTTTTTCCACGAAGAATTGCAGTCAGTTCGTATGGTCTGGTATCATTTGTTAGTCCACATCGAGGTCGAACATCCACCGAACTGCCCTTCGGGAGTTCGAAATTGAAGCGCTGAAGTAACATGGTAAAAAACAGGAAGAGCTCCATGCGCGCCAGTGACTCGCCAGGACAAATTCGTTTGCCTATAAGTAGAGACACCAAGTGAACAAAGACAATTTTGAAGAGCATGGAAATACAGACGGTCAAGCTTGCAAACAGGCAGGTGGGTAGTCCGACTGGCACGCAGACCGCAGACAGACAAAAAGTAAAGCAGCAAAAAGACAGACAGACAGACAGACAGACAGACAAACAGACAAACAGACAAACAGACAAATAGACAGACAGACAGACAGACTAACATACAGACAGACTAACAGACAGACAGACAGACAGACAGACAGACAGACAGACAGACAAACAGACAAACAGACAGATGGACGGACGGACAGACAGATAGGTAAACAGACAAGCAGACAGACCGATGGACAGATGGCTAATCAAATACAAAGACGCACTGAAGGTCTCTCTAACACTTAGCAATATATCTATCCCTTTTTGGTTCATACCAGCAGAGAACGGCATGAGATTTTCTGTCCCGGCGACCTTCGTTTGAGATTCGTCCAAGAATCGCGCAGGTTTAAACTTTTCCGGTTCCGGAAAGTTCTTCGGGTCATGATGAACGTGGTACAGATTGGGGAAAACGACGGTTCCCTTTTCAAGGACATAACCACCTAACTCGACATCCTCAGTAACCGCGTGCGGCATGCTTAGGGGGGCAATAGACGCTATACGTTGGACTTCCAGCAGAGTGGCTTCGACCCAAGGAAGCTTTTCCCGATCGGCTAGGCGGATTGGGCGGCCATCTTGTGCCACATGATCGACTTCCTCCTGAAGTGTTTGCTGCAGTTTTTCATCCAGGCAAATATACAACAACGCCTAAAATGCAAATCATGAAATGCAGCTGATGGACGTCGTCCCACCACAAAATTACATGAAGCCAGAGGGAACCGGTCCGACAGCTGAATTATCGGCAGGTAGGTAGATAAACAGACAAGAATCACCCATGCAAAGTGAGAGCCATACAGACAGCCAGCCAGCCAGGCAGACAGACAGACCAGACAGACAAACAGACCAGACAGACAAACAAACAGAGATACAGAAGACAGAAAGACAGAAAGACAGACAGACAAACAGACAAACAGACAGAGAGACAAACAGAGGAACAGAGAGACAGAGAGACAGAGAGACAGACAGGCAGAGAGACAGACATACAGACAGAGAGACAGGCAGAAAGGCAGACAGACAGAAGTCAAGTATAAACCAGATAAAAAACGGAACACAAGGGTGTTTGACCGAAAATCGAGATTGGCATCAGGGAGACATTAAACACAGACGAGTATACAACGTTCAGTCAGACAACAATTCTGGCAAAGAAGTCCATCGAACACTCAAAAAAATCCAAGTGTTCAAAAAAGCATTGTGACCGCCGCTGCGTTGCATTGCCCCCAACCAAATCAACATTTCCCCCAGACTATTCTGACGTCGCACCAAACACGTACCCATCGTAGGCTGGTGGCCGTCGTTTCAAATCCCGCAGAAAAAATGTCGGACAGTGACATGACGAGATGGTGATCTGGGGTGAGTTTAGAGAGCACATTTTAGGGGAGGCTTAACGACGGTCATCAGAAACAAATTCCACAACGCACGAGCGAAAGTACAGACCGGTGAAGAGTCGACCGTCCTCCTCGGACCTTTGCCGCGCCAGAAAGGCCGCCGTGTAGCTGCGGATGTTCTCCTCGTTGAACTGCCTCTTCTCCTGTTCGACCAGCGCACGGAGCACTCCAAAGTTGAAGAGCATACCTGGAGCAGGCACACGCTAGCGTTAGTCATCAACTATGCATTTCATTCGTAAACTAAAAATTAAATACGTTAAAAAAAAATGTTTTGACTTAGTCTTAGTAAAAATTAGTTGCATAATTTTACGTTTCGCACTTAAATCGCACTATTATATATTACGGTATTATACTACTACATTATACGTAATACTAAGGATAAATTATTATATGATTTGCAATATTATATTTTACTGTTTTCCAGTCAACTAAACAATTTTCAGCTTCGTTTTGTAGTTTTTCCACCTGAAATTGCATACCGGAGTAGATCCGCGCGTAGATCGCCCTAAAGGGCGGCAGGTGACGGAGGAAGGGGAAAAAGTTCATGAGGGCGGAACCACCGAGCTCCTGCGCCATGTTGGTCACGTGATCAACAAACCGAGCCAAATCGGCGTCACTGTGCTGGACATCCGGTCCGAAGAGGACGGTGGAGATGACGTTGGCCACGGCGCTGTTGAGGAGCATGCGCGCATCGAAGGGTCCCGTCCGGCTGTTGATGGTGATGCATTCAGCGAGACGGTCGCATTCCACGGCGATGACGTCCTCGAAGCTGGTCTTCCCGATGCCGAAGTTGCGGAAAGTGTGCAGAGCAAAGCGACGCTGCTGTCGCCATGATTCGCCTTCATTCATGATGATGCCTATAAATAAAAAGTCGCCCGTATCAGTCAAACAGACAGGTCGACAGGCAGGTAGACAGGCTGTCAGTCAGACAGACAGATCGAAATACAGATAAAAATACAGACATAAATTCATACAACCAGAGACAGACAGACAGACAGACAGATAGACAGACCGACAGACAGACAGACAAACAGACAAACAGACAGACAGACCGACAGACATAAATTCATACAACCAGAGACAGACAGACAGACAGACCGACAGACAGACAGACAGACAGACAGACAGACAGACAGACAGACAGATTCAGACATACGGATATTAAGACAAAAAGACGAACATAGAGACATGGAAACAGATATACAGACAAACAGAGAAGAGTATACGAAGAATACCACACGAGTTAGTCGCATCGCACCTTTCGATTCGGGTTCTTCTGGTTTGCGTGCGAGGTTGAACAGATGTAGATTCGGTCGGCCCACCACTGCGTTGCTGGCCAGCGCTTCGCGCACCAACTTCGCATCGCTAATCACGACACACTTGGTTTGTGCCAGCCGGCAAGCAAACAGTCCACCATATTTGGTGGCCCATCTCGAGAACGTGACATGCATTCCCTCCTCCCGACTAAGGAACGGCAGGCAGCCCAAAATCGGCAGCTGAAAGGGCGACGGCATGACCGGCTTTTTCACTCGCCGTTTCCGGCAGCAGCGGTAGCAGCAATACCCGGTCAGTAGAATGGGAGTCAGCACTGCGACCATTATATACGGGAGGAGCTCTTCGATTATGATGTGTGCCACCGGACAGGCCATTTTTTTAAAGTAAACAGTCAGGCCAAAATTCTATGGCGGAGTCAACTAGACCTGCCTTAGTCCAGGCAAGCAGGCAAGCAGAACGAGAAGGGAACAACAGGAATCCAGAGAACCCGGTTCAATCGCGGACTGTTCAGGCAAAGCCGGAGGCACAGAAACAAAACGTTAGAGGCATACAAAATATGAACCGTCGATTCTAGAAAATTGAAGTATCATTCAGTTTCATCGAGCAGAGTTTGTCTGAAAACAGATGCAGACAGGCATTAGCCATGCGCTAATCAGCGAGCAATTTTTAAATTTTAAACCGTCATTACCGGGGTAGACCCGAGCTGTTCTTCACCTACGACGGTTGACGATTCGACAGGATCTTATCGCACTTCCAATACGAGGCAACAGGTGGAGAAAGAATTTGCCTGCCTACTTGTATCAAGTTCAGACACGATAATACATTGCCGCAATCAGGAGGTATCTTATCAAACTGCCTCGTAACACGGACACACTGAGTCCTGACTACACACTGAGTCCTGACTACACACTAATCTGCTTCTTCTGCTGTGGACCCTGCACACGGAAGTCAGTGGAATATGAGACATTGAAAGCAGTAATGAGTGATGGACAATTAAGAAGCAGAATTTGTGTCGGGCATTGTAGGTTAAAAAAGAAGGGAAGGGCTTCGACGATAATGAAAACTAACAAACGAATTGGTTCGGGCAATTTTACGTATTTTCACAGCAAACTTGTGCTGCTGTCATCCTTTTGAGATGAGCAACCTGAAGAGAAATCGCAGACGCAGACGCAGACGCAGACGAATCACAAACAAAAGAATCAAGACTGAGAAGTCATCAACAACAGATATGCCACATCGACACTTTCAATGCCAGAACTGTGACCGGTTTGCCCTCGGTTGTCAGGTAAAAGCGCATGGCGTGGCACACGGGAAGCGCGGTCAAAAATGTAACAAAAGAAAAATTGACTTAAGGAAGAAAAGTGACGTTCAAACTCAGACTACAATCAAAAGTCCTGAGATTCGAACGATCAAGTGAGTTTATTTCTATCGAACCGTTTGCTCGGAGCCGGTCGTTGCTGCTTTGGAGTTTGAGACAGTAAAGTAGAAACGAGACTGTGACGCCGTTCGAATCTCAAAACTTTCAGGCGAATGAAAATTTAAACGTTCCTTTCTTTTCCGACAAAACTCCCAACTGCCATCCCGAAAACGCACCTCCAGATGTTTGTGAATTAGAGTTCTTCCGCGTCCGAATCGCTGTCATCGTCATCGATCAACTCCCAGTCATCCTCGGCGTCCACAGCAGTCGCCGCTTGGCTCCGTTCGCGGGTGGCCATGTCGAAGAGATGGTCGAAACTGGCGCCTTCCACTTCCGGGTTGAACTTGTGCGGCTTCTCCTTCTTCCCGCCATGACGTTGAAGCTACGTCCACAAACAAACAAAACATGAAACCGTCAGACCGAATTCCGCTCAGGTGCAGTTATCGGCGGCGGGAGCCGCATACCTCGGGCAATAACTCCTCTCCGTCGCCTTCCACTTTGACTCCACTGACACTTTCCAGCAGCTCCTTTGCGGTCAACACATTTTCCACTCCGATCTTCGTGAAAAACTAACAAAAATCATTTTGAAATATATATAGACATGATACGACAGGATTAGTCGTGGTTGTGTGACCGGTCAGCTTACGTTTTCGACATTCTTGCAGTCCCGGTAGAGAAATTCCATTGCGCGAGGATGACCCGGTTCGACGGACTGACTGACACTGTTGAGGAAAACACAAGACAAAGATCGACTATTGCTAGTCTCACGCTTCTCATACAGGGAAAAAAACGTCCGCCGAGTCGAAGGTCCACTTACTCAATGACCCAGACTTTCTCCTCGTGCCACAGCAGGTTGTACTCACTCAAATCGGCGTGAATGAGCTTGCAGTCGTTGTACATCTTCTTTACAATCTACGTAGGACAAAGGAAGGGAAACATCAGAAATACGGTCTCACAAAACCAAAGGAGCTCCAGACAGACAGACAGACAGACAGACAGACAGGCAGGCAGACAGGCAGACAAGACAAACAGATCAGACAGACAGACAGACAGAGAGACAGACAGACAGACAGTCAGACAGACAGACAGAAGACTCCCATGGAATGCGAATCCGAGTTGCTTCCTTACCTGGACGGTTTCTTCATACGCACGTTTCCGTTGCTGCGAGGAAAGTTCCACATCCTTCAACTTGGGCGCTGCCTTCTGTTCCTTTCCCAGGAATCTCAACACGAGGATATGTTTGCGGAGGAGAAGCGCTTCCGGACAAGGTACGCCATGCTCAATCATTCTGCAAGGACGAACGAGCACTCCTTCATGAAAAACGAACTGCTGTTCCATGCAACACCAACAAACAAATAAGCCAACCTCTTCAAATTCAGCATCTCCTTCTCCGCCCACAGCTTCACAATCTTCCGCGGATTCAAATGGCTGTAGCGTTCCTGGAAGCGGTAGTCGTCGCGAATGTACGGATCACGGTTCCGGAACTCATTCAGCGTCGTTTTGAACACCTTCAGAGCACATTCCTCCGGCAGGGTGATCTTCAGTTCCTCAACTTCTCCACCGGTGGCGTGGAAGACAACCGATTCTTTGCCGGTGCTGACGATGCCGTTGATGGTGTTGAGGACGCCGCCGTTGACCATTTTGTACATGAGCAGGCGGGTCTTCTGATCGACCGCCATACTGGCGGTGGCATCGTCCTCTTTCTTGTCCTTGTTCCGCTTGGCCCGTTTTTCAGTGGACTCGGAGTGGACGCGCAATTGATTAAACACTTTGTTGGGGATTATGGAGTCGTACTCATAGTCATCGCCAGTCGCAAAGCCTTTAAAGTTAAAAAACGAATGCGTGATGGCAGCAACAGACAGGCACGGTGAAGAGAACGAGTGTAAAAAAGATGCCCTCACTTGGTGGAAAGTTGGTCATAACTCGATCGGCATTCCGCCTTCCACAAACATCCGAATCGTGCTTAGTGATGATATTTTTACCTTAAAAACAGAGGAGGAACAGGTGATGTTAAAAGGCTGGCTTAACAGTGGCACAGTCACAGTACAGGTGCAGACTGCAGACACAGTCAACGACAAGATTGAGTACACTGGAGGGTCCAGGGGAATGGGCAAAAGGGGCGAGGCTGGGGTGGTTTTCAAACAATCGAACAATCAACCACCTGACCATCCCCTGCTCCGCCCCTTTTGCCCATACCCCGGACCCTCCAGTGCACTCAATCTTGTCGTTGATTGTACGCCTCTTGTACCTTTCCCACTATAACCACGTCCATTAAAATCGGGCGGTTTCCCCGTTGCCAACACGGGTTCCGGAAAGTCCGGCAGCGGATCCAGCTCATCGCGACTTTCTACAGGGTGGAGGTGACGGTAATTAGCGTAGGATACGGAAATTTTGCTCTGTCCGTTGCGGTGGCGCTCGAGTCGTTGCAAGGCCGCGTCATGTTCTAGGTCCATCTCATATTGAAGCAGCTGCAACAAGATCGAAGAAACCTTCTTTAAGACCTTATGAAAACCTGACAATTAGCAGTGCTTAAATACCACTTTATATGGAAACAAAAGTGGGCCTTCGTTTTGATAAAAATGTGTATATTTTATTTACAGTAAGTACGTACGTACGCACGTACGCACGCACGCACGTACACACGTACTCGTACTCAATTGCCAGTAAACAAATCCATACGCATGAATAATTAAAAGCGTTCCTTTTCATTCAGCGCCCCCAAAAATGTACTTCCAATATCACGATATTGTCTTAAATCATATTTTCGATGCTGAAAACGTGGCATTTGCATTTCTCTTACACGTACATAAACTTGTTTTTATTGAAATTGAAAGTTTCATACAGTGAATTTAAATTAATTTTATATAAGTTATCCAAACGCAAAAATAACTTGAACATTAAACAACACAGCTGGCAATGATAATCAATAAAATAATTGATCAAGCAAGGACTAAAAGTGCGTGGGCACCAAAGATCTTGGTAGTTCCTACTTGGCAGTGAATCGTCGAACAATGAATTGTCAATCAACAATCTAACTAGCAATCAATCTATCGATCAATGCTTCATTCTGTGTGCGGACTATCGAACAATCAAACCAGCAATCAATCAATCAACGCTTCATCCTCTATGTGGGCGTCGAACAAAAGTCTGTATTCTACAGTAAACACCCACCTGCGCTATAGCGTGATCGCTCTGCTCTTGTTCAGACATTTCCGGTGGAATCATCGCACCATCAGCTGTTACAGACGCACCAGGAACAGGAGACACTGCAACACAAATGAGGGGAAAATTCGAAATCTGGAACTAAATAAACCACAACAAAGCAACAAAATGATCAGCTCACCGGAATTCTTCAAATTGCCGTCCGATTTCTGGGGACTGGTGCCGAGTTGGGCCGCCAACTGCTCGCTCATCACATCCGCCAAGGAAGTCTTGCTGGGGGAGGCGGCCTTCGGGGTGCTCCAAGCGCTGACGGGAGGAGGGCGACGTGCGATTCCCTCAACAAAATTTCCTCCTGGGGAAGCAGCATGTACTGCTGCGTCGTTAAACAAATACTCACTCTGGCCTGGGGCCGCAGGCACGGGGGAAACAGAAACCGGTCCTGAACTCATTTCTGCAGGAGCACTCAACAACGAAATTGGAGGCCCGTGAAAAAATCGGTCCAGATTCTAATCACTCAACAAAGGGAAGGCGATAAAAGTCAATCGTCTTCCTGCTAATTTAAAATAGGAATAAAATTTTCTACCCACAGTAGACAGCACTCACAACTGAAACTTTAAAATAAATATCAAATACACAAGGAGGACGGGAAACTGGGAATAGGTTTACATGTGATGTGGTTATATGAGAAAAATGAAAGTTATTCCGAAACGTACACAAAAGAGCACTATTTATATGCAGTGAATCGATGATGTCATTCTGAGCAAAACCACCAAGTAAACGGTGATGCATCGATGGGCGGTCCGTAAAGGTCCGCTCCCCAATCAGATTCTGTCTGCAATCAGTTCACGTTATCCACGCACCAGTGTTTTGAGTTTTACTGGGTTCAATTTTATAATGAGCTCTTGATACGCGGTTTAAAAATCTAGACCGCTTTGGCCTCCCAGACGCGATAGTCTTATTAGACTGGAAGGATTTACAAGTTCAGAACTTCGAACGGGATCTCTGGTGGTCTACCTGTTTGTCCGTCTGCCTGTCTGCCTGTCTGTCTGTCTGTCTGTCTGTCTGCCTGTCAGTTTACCAGTCTTCCAGTCTGTTTGTCCCCCCTTCTGCCTACCAGTCTGCCTGCCAGTCTGTCTGTCTGTCTCTGTCTGGAACTGTTACAGCAAATTCTGAGTAAACGAAGAGGCAGTGGCTGCGAAGGTGCAATTGACTCCGCTTTTTCTCATACAAAACTACTCCAAAAAGCACAAGTTACTGTCGGGAACGAAACACTGACCGGATAACCGGTCAAGAGAAACAAGAGCAAAATAAGTCTTGAAAAAAGGGAGGCAAGGTCTACTTCTTCGCTCGTGTACTGCGACGAGCCGGTTCTGCAACCGGCACTGCCGCCGCTTTCTTCGAAACTGACGCCCGAACAGCTGTCTTTTTCACTGGCTGGGAAGGAGTGCTAGCCGGTTCCGGCATTGACGGGATTGCATTCGTTTCCGTTATCCCCACTTCTGCTTCGGCAGCATCTCCTTCCACAACCGCGACATCTGCCGGGTTTTCCGACGTGCTCGGCTCTTCCACATCATCATCGTCGTCATCACTCAGAAACGATCCTCTTCTCTTAGGCGTTCTCCTCTTCGCAGCTGATTTATTTGCCGCTGGTTTGCCACGTCCACGCGCCTTCGAAGAAGACGGTTCCGAAGAAGTGTCCGGATCCGATTCCAATTGCTTCACCAGTGGTTCTGGCAACGTGGAGCTGTCACCAGCCGGAGGAGATGCAGATCGACTTGCCTCCTTGTCCGCAGCTTTTGCTTGCCGTCCTCGCTTCTCCGAGCTGCGTTCCGGCGTATTGCCAACGGAGGAAGACGATCCCGGTTCAGACGAAGCTTCTCCAGGTACGATGACAGACCGCGCCAGCAAGAGACCAGCTGCTGCAGCAGGAGCTGCAACCTTCTTCCCCGCTGATTTCGGCTGACTGGGAACTGTTTGAACTTTCGCAGGTGAGGCACGGATTGTTGACGTCAGCAGAGAAACGTCAGAAACTTCCTGGACGACTGCCCCGGAAGTGGTAGCGTTGGAGGTCTGGCTGGTTGATCTTACCAAGGATTCGACGTGAGAGCGAGAGCGGAAGAAGACGGATGGAGGCGGCAAAGGATCGCTCGAAAGTGGAGTGGTATGGGCGAACGGGCCGGGCGGTAGAACGAAGCTACTGCCTTGATCATCCTCAACCTCAGTGTCAGATCCTACATTCAAAGGAATACCGGTATCATTGGTACAGTAATTGAGAGAAAACCAGCAGTGAGCTCGATTGAACAACTCTAGAGGCATGAACGAACCTTTGGGGATGTTGAGGCTGTCGAAGACCTCCGCCCGCTCAAGGCACCCGGCTCGACTGAGTCGCATGAGAAAACGAAGACGCGCGGCCAGCTCGACAATGCGTTTCAGTTTTGTGGTAGCCGAATCTTTCCACTCGGGGGACCGCATTCGGTCTGCCATGACCACCAAGAGACCGCCGCGAAGCTGAGAGACATCCGTCGGCAGATTGTCCACAACGTAATACCATCCAGCCCTGCGGAAAAAACGGGAGACATACATATATGCTTGATCTTAATGATCTCAATGATTGATTGTTTGCAATGCGAACAGGCTGGTTGATTGATTGTTTGCATTGCAAACGGAATGGTTGATTGATTGTTTGCATTGCAAACGAACTGGCTGATTGATTGTTTCCATTCAACAGACTGGTTGATTGATTGTTTATATTGCAAACAGACTGGTTGATTGGTTGTTTGTATCGCAACCAGACTGGTTGATTGGTTGATTGAGTAACAGCAAAAAGTACTGCCATCATCTCGATCCGATCTGATTGATCGATCAAAGCAAGGCATGGCTTGGTTGTTGAATAATTATCGACTGCAGTTTTAACTTGTGAAGTTGTAAATTATTCTACGACAACAATGGAAGGATCTTACACACAGCCTATCGAATCACTGAAAACTCACTGAGAGAGACCAATGCGGGCGAGCTCGCGCAATATTTCATCCATCGTCGCGGAAAAACACGGATCGATCGTGGAGAGTCCGCACGCCGGTCCACGCAGCCCCTCCGCAATCTGCCAACCCAAAAATTATTTGATCAGAACGCCGCAGCAAGGTGGAACATCAATTCGAGGAAAGAAAACGTCAAATCATAAATCCATTTAATCAACCAATCAATCGTTACACAATACCAAAACCAATAAAGCTCCACGACCAAACGAACAATCAATTAATCCGACGAACGTATCAGTCGTACCTGATAGTAAAGACGCCGTAAATGTCCGGGCAGTTGTGCTTCGACGTCATTCTTGATGTACGGCACCCGTCGATCGACATATTCCGCATAGGCCTTCACATCAACACAATCCGGGAACGCAATAGATTTATCCGGATCGGGTGGGATGACGGATGAGAGCGTGAGGTAATCCTCCAACGAGCGGAGCACTTCAAATGCCGGAATCATGGTCGGATCGCGGATGACGAGAAATTCTTTACCGCGGAGGCTGTCTTTCGATGTTTTATTGGCATTCATTTTCCAGCAGTCAGGATGAGGACTAATTCAGACCGATGGTACTCACTAATAGTATATGACAGAACAGGAGAAAATGGGACAAAAGCAAGGTCTGCCTAATGTACTGTATTTTCGCGTTGGACAGCGTACGAGCTGTGGAACGTTTAATCGGCCACGCGGCGCTTGTGCTGTGTGTACGGCGCACACAGCCGTGGACGCGTTCCACTCCACTACGACTGTCCCTGTCTAACGCGAAAAAAACCAGTGTGGTGCCCCCCCCCACCAGTGTCGGGTTGATGGTGGGGGGGGGAAGGGCACGGTGCCCCCCACCCTCCGAATATCGGTCGTGCCAATGGCCCCCCATAGACTCGCTGATAGAGAAATGTGCTCTGGGCACGCCTTCTTAATCCTGTGCCCCTGTGTTCGCTAGGTAGACATTGCTAAGCATATAGAAAATTTTTGTCTAGGGCACGGTGTCTCCCCCCCCCCGTTGCCGCGGACCTAAACTCGAGCCTGAATTAAACCAATCAATAGGCGCAGCTGACTTTCTGACTGAGTGACCATTTAATCAAGCTAATGTGGAGTGACGTGATCTCGTGTTCGTATTTCGGCTCCGCACCCTGACACTGGCGGACCGTTGTTTTAAAGCGCATGACAGTACCGGAGAATGTGACAATTTGTAAATTTTAACTGCAGACATAATATTTTACAAGACTTTGAGAAGCAAAAGATTCAAACCGAAAGCACACACGAGAAACAATGGCCAGTTTTAGGCACGGAATGAAAAGTAAAACTGATGTCACGAATGTCTACACGTCTCGGAATGAAAACTACTCCATTGTGTGTTTTCTTCTTCTTCTGCTTCTTCTTCTGGTGCTTGGCCAGAGCCTTGCCCAGTCCACCACTCAGCTTAGACTTCAGCGGGTCTTCGATCTACATAGAAACAACGGAAATAAAGATAGATAAAAAATCGGTAATCCGATATCGAGCGTTCTTAAAACCGAATCAAGGATTTGATTCCGGGCAAACGTACCACCTTCCTCCTTTCCCGACTGATTTTCTATTCCTTGTAGGCAATGGCTTGCAACTTCTTGACCGTCTCTTCCAGTACTTTATTGCGGGCCTCAAGTTATTTGTTGCGGTTATCAGTGAGCCTCTTCATAAGGTCCTGCAGAAACTGAACTAGAGCGCGACCGTCAGCACTGGAACCTGTGAAGAAACTCAAAATTCAAATTCTCACCCAGTCAAATTCAAATCAAATTCAAATCAAATGATAAATCCTAAAAGTTTTAGATCTTAAAAGTTTTAGATTTTAAAGATCTGGAGAAGAAGCGATGAAGTGGATCCGGGACAGGCGACGGTGACAGGATTCATGGGTGACCGTGACTTGTTGACATTCTCCTTAAGTCCAACCATGTTGCGCTCCGGAGTCCTGTGGGCTAAATACAACCGTTACGTCGGCAAAATGAAAAAAACGCCTTCTTTTCTCCACGCGCCTTTCTTTTTTTCCTTTCTTTTTTTCCACACGGAAAGCACAAAAGAACAGTCTATTGAACGGTCTATTTGGATTAGGTTGTACTAATGCGGTAGTCTAAATGTACACATCGGCGCTACGCCTACGCTGTAACGTAGCACGCTTTAGGACATAACATGAAGTATCCACAGGGAGCGATTTACAGCGCCAGTTTCGTTCGATTCATCCGAACCCCGCCCCCTGGACTCAACACCCATCGATATTAGAGGAGCGAGAGCATTAATTGATCTCTTGATTAAGTAGTCAATAACTGGTTTGAACAGTTCGTCCCTGAAGAAAGGAACGTTCCCTTTTACTGATTACAGTTATGATACATGTTCTCCGTAAATTTGTTTTACCCGTAGGCTTAACAGAATGGCCACCCTGCATCACCTGGAGTTGCTCGTGAAGGACGGCGCACGTTTCATAAAGCAAATCGCCCAACAGTACTCCCTCTCATTGCGAGGCACCCGAGAAACTGCCAGCGCCCATCAGTGGGTCTTGCGAACTGGATCGGCAACCTTCCTCGTTACACAACCGAAGCTGTCCGCACTGGATGGCCCCAATCCCCAGCATCCCGCGCTTCATCTTCAGAGGGAAAAATTTGCTCATGGAATCGATACGTTCTTCGATATTGCTGTACGCGTTAAAGGTAAACAATTCGTTATTTAGTCAGCTGATTGATCGATTGATTGGCGGTGGAGTGCCTTGGCTGAGAAACTCATCCGTTGATTGATCGGTTAGTCACTTGCCAGGGCGATAGATAATTTTCTTGTTTCAGATGTCGATAAAGTCCTCGCCAATGCCGTTTCTGCCGGAGCGACAATTCTTCAAGCCAAAACGCGGACTTCGGACTTGTTCGGATTATGTGATAGAGCGATGATTCGGTCGTGCGTCGGAAATGTCGTTCATACCCTGGTAGAGAGGGAAAATTATGTCGGGGATTTCCTGCCGGGATTCGAGAATTCCGTGAGGGATGAAGTGCCGCCGGAGAAAGCGTCCAAAATCCGGCATGTCGACCATATCACCGTAGTTTGCGAGCGCGGAAAGGTGGACAGCGTGTTGGAGTGGTATGAACGTGTGTTTGGATTTTCCAGATTTTTTATGAACCGGTAAGAAAGTGTTGATCAGAGGTTGGGGCTTCGTTGGATGTTAAATATTGTCTCAAGCCATGGTCGAAAAAACGTTTTTTTTAAATTATTAAATAAACAATAATGTTTACTATTTAAAAGCTGAAAAACAGAAATCGATATCCGATTTTCTAACTCCCGAAATTGTTTATCATATTTCTTTTTATTTCAAACTCTTTTAGTCAATCAACATTTATTCCTTGGCTCGTTGGCTTGATTGATGAATTGCTAGCATTGTTTATATTTTAACGTTTGCAGGACTGAAACTGTGGATGACGGTTTCGTACTGGACGGAGACATTGGACTCCGGCTGAAGGCGATGGAGTATTTCCAGTGCGCGGAAACAATGTTAGCCAATGATTTGAGAGAAGAAGACGGTTTAAAGTTGGTCATAGCCGAGTCGCTGGCCGGTCATGGTTCGTGGGCAATCGTTGTGTGTGAACACCTCTAGTTCGCATGCATTTTGTTTACTGTTCTCCGTAGAGTCCCTTACTATGGTGGAACGTCGATGCGGATTGTTGCCTCAAGGTGTCGTGTTTTTCCCCTCAATCTAGATGCACAAACAAATCAGGTGGAGTCCTTCATCGAGCAGCATGACGGACCCGGCGTTCAGCATATCGGACTTTATACTGACGATATCATCGCAACCGCATCGACACTTCGCGATCGCGGTGTGAGCCTGCAAGTGCCTCCGCTGATGTACTACTCTCACGTATGTGAGGAAGGAATAAGAACACATAGACATTAGAAGATTACGGCGACAGAGTGAGAGACACTCACACAAACTGACGCAGCCACACAGACACATAGACAGGCAGGCAGAGGGATAGGCAAGGAGATAAGCAGGCAGATAGGCAGACAGGCAGGCAGGCAGGCAGGCAGGCAGGCAGGCAGACAGACAGACAGACAGACAGACAGACAGACAGACAGACAGAAGACAGATAGACAGATCGACAGATCGACACCCATGTAAACGAAATTTGTGTCTGAATTCCAGCTGGGGAAGCTCAAGGAAATAGCTCTATCCGGGGAAAGCTTGTCCCTGTTGAGAGACAACGGAATCTTATTGGACAGCGAAGCAGACTCATCAGGCACGGGCGATGGTCGGAAGTGAGTAGGAATCTTTGATTGAAACCATACGAACTGCGCCTGCTGATCAAAGATTACAATTTCTCTGTTTTTGTTATTGTTACAGACGTTATTTGAAGCAAATCTTCACCAAACCCATTTTTGATAAGAAAACCTTCTTTATGGAGTTGATCGAACGGCAGGGCGCTTCGGGATTCGGTACCGGCAACATCGCCGCCTTGTGGTGGTCCGTCCAACAGTCTCTTAACTTGCCCGTTTCCTCGTCATTATGACGCAAGAAACTTTACGGCGTGGTTTTGGTCTCAAGAGATGCATTTTTTTGTTTGATTTGTGTGCCAGTTCCTTGTGAAACGTTGTTAAATTAATTTGTTGAGGAAATACAGTTTTTGGACACGGTCAGTTTTGTTACGAGCAAGATCCGTACAATAAAGACAGCAACACGTTGAAATGGTTGTTTGACGATCTGGTCGCTCATACGGAACAGAAGCAGGCTCAACTCAGTGAGACTATTTTCGTTGATGAATGTAGCGACGTTAGATTAATTAAAATGAGAGAGGTTTCGCCAGACCGGACGCGGAGAAAGCAGTCTCGTCCTTCTGTAGCTCCTTGTCGAGAAGGAACTCACCGGCCCCGCGGTCGGTCGGTCGTCCTTCCGCTCCTCCCGCCACCCGCAGGAACTGCCGAACAATGTCCGCTATCTGCTTGATTGATTTGGCATTCTTGAAGATCATGTCAGATGCCAGCTTCTCAAACTAGGGAGCAGTGAAGAAGTATGAAGTAAGACACATGAAACGAGTGTGTCTGGTTCGCGAAGAAAATGTGCTTGCTTTAAGGGCTTACAGCAAAGTCCAGCTCTTTGGTGGCACGTTTCGAGAGATCATGTAGTCCATATCGAATTTGAATTTCGATTCGAAGGGCGTCTTGCATCGCTGATAGACATGAATCCCACGAAGCAATGGTCGGCGCCTGAAGTAAAAGTCCATCTAAGTCAGGTTATTCTTGAATCTATACGTAGATGTCTGCTTTGTTTATCTGTCTGTCTGTCTGTCTGTCTGTCTGTCTGTCTGTCTGTCTGTCTGTCTGTACCTTTCTGTCTGTCTGTCTGTCTATCTGCGTCTCTGTCTGTCTGTCTATCTGATTGTCTGTCTGTTTGTCTACCTGCGTGTCGGCTTCTCTTGTCTATCAATCTATACGCTTGGGTGTCTGTTTATCAGTCTGCATCGATCCCTAGGTCTCCATCTGCTGCCTTTATCCATTTAACTGTCAAGTTTCCGACCTACCTTGATATCCGGCAGGAAAAGTTTCCCTCCTTTGATGTTGAGAAACGTTATGAAAATTCTGGCCTGGTTCAGTTGCTTGTCTGCTAGTTTGAGGAGGAACTTGGAGCATCCCGGCATCGGGTTATTGGCGCTGTCGAAAAAGGCTGCCTGCGCAGCAATGAACCTTAGCGGAGTTGACCAAGCTGGCAAGACAAAATCTGTCCATCCCAAAACATACATACGTACCATCGATTCATAAGCATAAAACGCAGAGTACTCCAGATTAATTTGCTTGTTAATAGCGGCGACATTGTCATCCGGCAGCTTGTACAGGATCAGTGATTGCACATCGAGGAGATCGTCGTCGGATGTTTTATTGCTATTATTTCCACCGACTGCCCGAATGCTTTTGCCATGCGTCGGTGTGATGTGATGCAACACGACGCCAAGGAGGAGGATGAACAGGTATCGATGAAACTGCACATGACTTAAAGACATTTTCGGTACTATTCATGAGTTTACTCCTTATTCTTGCAGGGAACCGTAATTCGCGACCGAGTGAGTGTGAGTGCGGGATCTGGGGAACCTTCCTTCCTGATCCATTCTGCATTCTAATTTATTTTTGGCTCTTCTACTATAGGCAACTCGCATGAGAGAAGGTCAACAGGCGCGCTTTCGGGGACAACGGACGAGATGGATCGCTCAAGATGGTGAGTGATAAGACACGAGGGATCAACCATTAGTGCAAGCGAGAACGTGCCGCGAGAGGCGCTTTCATACTGGGGAAGACCAGCAGTTTGGTTGTGTTGTTGGCCATCCGGACCCTGGTCTTCCATATACGCCTCAAGCGTACGTTGTTTCCGTGTCCTCAAATATTTTTGTGTTGCTATTGGATGAAAAATCCCCGAACTTTTTCAGGGTCGCGCAGTTGCAAGGGATATTCCATGAAGGATTTCCAATCTTGTCCCTCGAAAGTCAAGGTCGTCCTGAACACTAACCTTACTTATATGCACAGACACACACGCCCACGGAGATCCGTCTAGGAGGCGTGAATCATGTTTTTTTCTCACACAACATTCTCTCACCTTGTAGTGGTTAAATATCTTTTCGCTCGTTTTCGGTCTGCAGGCTCATTTGTCTGTTCAACACCGCACATCCGGTGTCTGTGGATCGCACACCACCTACGCACCTTGTACTAGATACCAGATCTGCCCGCACCGGACTGACTTGCGGCCATCACGCCTCACCCACACGAGTGAGGCTGTATCATGCCGTGGGTTTCTCTCACCACCTGGCCCCGCCCACCACGCACCACCATCGACCGACCAACCGACCGACTGACCACGCATAAACATTGGCAACCGCTGCTTACACCGCTCTCTCTCTCTCTCTCTCTTTCCAGCTCCAAGCAAGGTAGACTCCACAACATGGTACAGTCGAACTTCCTCTCGGGTCTGTCGCGCTCTAATCACCACTCGGACGCTTTCAACAACACCCCCACCACAACACAACACACCACACAACACACCGCGGCCGAACTACGGTGATGATGATGATGATGATGGCATGGTATGGCGCAACAAAAGGCGGCGGTATTGTTTTTCATATCAGGTCACGCGACGCCTCTCGTTTCGATGTACCTAGACATAGATGCAGTTTTACAGGCAGAGAGCTCTCTTTGAGCGGCTTCTCCAGTCTGTAGGAGGGCACTTACTGTAGATTTCGCGGAGAGCACCCAATCGAAACCGGCCTGGGGGGGGGGTCTCGCTGAAAATGAACTGCTGTCTAGCGACCTCTTTGAGAGAGTGATTGTGAATAATCAGCTGTGAGTGTGTTTATCTGTCGTCGATTAAGATGCCCATACGAGCGCATACTGGTGTGTTGTAATGGCGTTGCATTATCATATTTATCGCCACCGCTGCTGACATTTTCACACTCGGTAAAACGCAGACGAGCTCGTGTGCCTCTTCACACCATTAAAGACCTTTAAACAATCCGTGCAAATCGACGTCCACATACATCATCACATCATCAAGTGCCACCTGGTGTTTTCATGACCGTCCGGATTTGCATCATTCGGTAAGTGTGTGATTCTCCGAAGACCCCCTTGGGAAACAGCCGGCAGTATTATTAGCCTTATTATTAGTATATCGGATGAGGCGAGAACGTGCAGGCGCGAGAACACGATCGACATTCCATAACGTGTCTTGTCCGCTGAATTGACTTATACTGTGCTATGTATGCGGTCCGCATGGGCGTGGTAGTTGGGCTGCATGTAGGCGGTGGCGAGTCCAGCACATTTTTGCGATACTTAACTCTGTCTGTCTGTCTGTTTGTCTGTTTGTCTGTTTGTCTGTCTGTCTGTCTGTTTGTCTGTTTGTCTGCCTGCCTGCCTGTCTGTCTGTCTGTCTGTCTGTCTGTCTGTCTGTCTGTCTGCCTGTCTGTCTG
>LRSR01005973.1:0-13850 GCA_001579985.1 Hypsibius dujardini | reverse complement strand
CCCTGCCTGTTCGATTGGTAACTAAGCGACCAACCCTGCCTGTTCGATTGGTAACTAAGCGACTAGCCCTGCTTGTTCGATTGGTAACTAAGCGACTAGCCCTGCCTGTTCGATTGGTAACTAAGCGACCAACCCTGCCTGTTCGATTGGTAACTAAGCGACTAGCCCTGCCTGTTCGATTGGTAACTAAGCGACCAACCCTGCCTGTACGCAGCCAGTACGCCAAAAAAGAAAGCGAGTCAGTCATATGCTAGTAAATGAGTAACATTTGGGTCTTACAATTCTAGATACGTACAACTTATCAATGTTGCTTTATCTGAACTCGGAAGCCGGAAAAGGGACGCACATTGAAAAATGTCAGAAAGAGTATTGGAATTGCAGGTTATCATCCGTTTTTAGCACGCCCAGATACAGTGTAAATGCGCGCCTTATTTTCAGTCTATCTTGGAAAAAGGGCCTACCTAATTACTTGTGCATCCTGTTTGTCCTGTGTATTTGTTCCGGTAAAACAAGGTGCGGGTCATGTTTGTCTTGTTGGTGACCTCTTTCGGTGCACCGTTTGAGTGGTACGTGATCATATAATCATGCAGCTTTAACCGTTGCGGCTACCCCCAACGGTGAGGCCCGGTGA
This sequence comes from Hypsibius dujardini, assembly GCA_001579985.1. Lineage (NCBI taxonomy): Eukaryota > Metazoa > Tardigrada > Eutardigrada > Parachela > Hypsibiidae > Hypsibius > Hypsibius dujardini. The sequence goes on along the minus strand of LRSR01005973.1, from coordinate 13,219 downwards.
ATAGTGCAACTTGGGCAAGATTACGGATCTCTTAATTTGGATTTAAACGCATGGGGCACAAACTTGCTTAGTGGTCAGGGGCGGGATGCGCATGACTAAACTGCCGATCTGCAATTTGTTTGCGGGGGATAGGGCGATCTGCTCAACGGTTAAGACAACCACCTAGCGAACATTTTATTCTGCCAAAACAAATGTCAAATATTTGTTATTCCAGGGCAAAGTCTGTTAAGAAAGGTATCCCATACCAGATTTAGGCATATCAAGTTTTGATACCGTAGTCTCATGCCAACTATGAACGTGAAGTCAAAAGCCAATGATCTGAGTTGCTGCGAGACCACAAATCGATCATTGCATTAACGTGCGGCGGTGAGAATTGGTACGAGGAAACAGTTCCAATGCCGTGCAAGTATTGATTTTCCAGAGATGTCGCGCAGAACAAAGAAGACAAGGCAAACTGGTGACGTATATTAATCAATGTAGCCACAAGGGTTCCTTTTCGTTTTTCATTTCCAAAAATAGAATTGTTTAAAGAACATTATTACAGAATGCGTTTATTCAATTTAATAAATGCGTATTGTATTCTTGATGAATGCGTATAATGAATTAACCAGAAACAGGTGAGTAAGGTTTATTTCTTATTGGCAAGTCTAGGACACATCGAATGCGTTTCCGATCGCGAAGCGGCCAGATACCATGAACAGTAAGAACTTGAAGGAGAAAGGAAAAGAGAAAACAAAGCGAAGTTTGCAGTTCGTTCTCAAGAATTAAAGGGTCAGAAATCACAGACAGAGTGTACAAAACGAGAACAACAAAAGTGCGAAATAAGATTTTGTCACGCGGAGAAACAATTTTTTTTCTGGCTGGGAAATTACGCTTCATACTTGAGGAATACTAAAATTACTCAACGATGAATGTTTCTTTCGCCGCCGTCCGGCCTCTGCGCGTGGAGCTGGGCGTGGTCAAGTACTGTCTGCCACATTTATAAGCGGATTTGGTTCCGTTAAATCCACTGAATTTTGCGGAGAAGTTTGCCAACACCGACGCTACCGATTATGCGCCATTTCGGATACGATTGAAGGCGTCTAAGGTCTCCTGGTTCACGTTGTACTTGCGGACTGCGTAGTCCGCGGAGAGAAGGCCTTGTGAGACCGCGCAGTTGAGCAGACGCAAAACTGACACAAGTGCTTCCCTCCGAGGGACGAGAGCTGCAAAACCACAACCGATGAACATGAATTTACCAAGGACAAAATTTGGCAGTGGAAGACTGAGGTCGGCAACCCTCATTCCCTTGGCCCGATGGAGGGAAAGATCAATCTTTAACCCTTAAATACTTATCTTCACCCTCGCGGACGAACGGATAAGTCTAAAACAATCTATCAGATTATTCTTTAGTTAAGAAGCGCTCCTTTAAGCTTACAATGGGAATTGGAGAAGTTGCCCAGGAAAGCGACTGCATAGGAAGTGGGTTGCAGGTAATCCGCTGCCTCAGGGTACCTGCTTTGTACAAAAAATCCTCGTCCTTCGAAGAGCGATCCAACACTGTCGATACCCACCATGAAACTGAATAATACAAAAACGATTTTGATCACCCGACGCGTTACCGGAAATTTTACAAGTACGAGGAAAAGCACGAGCAATGCGTTTATACTTATATCCTATAGAGCCCCAATTCAGATGCGTGTGGTCTCGTTCCGCATTCCGCACCTGCAGCTTGCAGGTTGGAAGGTCCACGCAGTTTCTGTAGAGGGTCTGGAGTAAATAAACGCGTTCGACTGGTTTCGCAAGAAGTGGAGCTGTCGGGGCGGGAAACTTCGAGCCCCATTCGTTTCGGCTCAGAATGGGTGGACAGCCGTTTGGTAAAACTGATCTTGAAATCCCGCTGAAATCACGTGACTGTGGGATGAATGTAGCTCCAGCGGCATAAAGGAGGAGAGCGAATAACCAGATCCACAACGACATTCTAAGAAAAGTATGTCTGATTGTGGCTAATATGTTGTCGCTGAGTTTCCGTTCACGTTGTACGAGAGCTTTAACATGTTTATATACCTTTATAAACATGAGAATCGGCAGGTCATTGATCTCCAGCTAGGGCGTACAGGACATATGTCATGCCGTCCCTCAAATTGCGGTCAAGCGGTTATCGGAGTTATACACATGTACTTACTGCGGATGCGTGCATGCTGAGCTAAGACTGCGTCCCGACATTTGGTACCTTGACAAATGGTATGCCGACATTTCATAACTTGCAAGACAACTGGTTCTCCTTGCCATTCGGTACATATTGAGAGCCTTGCGTGGCGAATAGTTCGGACGAGTTTTGTGCGACGAAATGTAGCATGCCAACTTTTGGCCTTGACTAAAACCTATGATGATATCAAGAAGATCATACCCCGGACAAAAGTCAAGCGTTTACGTCATGTTCAAAGTCGCCACCTGCGCCGCAGCTTTCTTGAATCGTTCGCGCTCTGGAAGACAATGAAATCCCAAAAAAATCAAACTAGTTGACAATGACGGAGAGGAGCTTGAACAATGTGCTTGATCTCTTTGGGAAAAGTAAGTGAAACAAAGCAAACGCATACTCATGTTTCGTGGCGCCAAATGTCTGGGTGCCAACTGTCTCTGCATATTGGACTAATTGAGGAGTCCATTCGGCCTGGATTCCAAATAGTGTCACGGCAGAAAAGATGTTGTGTCTGTCTGTGCGGTGTCGGGCTGAATGATCAGTGTCCGACCCCCGCTTCTTTCCTTTTCCGACCGCCTGACCAATGCTGGACGGCGGTGAGCTAGCTTATCTTTGGCATCTTTATGGCTTTGACTTCTCCGCATCTGCTCGTCTTCGACAAGCAGATGTGAGAAGTCTGGACAGACAGTCGTAGCTGTTCCTCTTTTCCCCTCTCCTTGAACCTAATAAAAACCCGTCTGCATACGGCTTCCATCTTGAAACCGCTACGCGACAATAGGAATGACGTCGATGACAGCGACTACCAATACGGTGGCGGAAAAAGGGATTTGGAATCCTTTGTCTGGTAGCGGTCGCTTGAGGTATTGGTTGGACTTGTTTGGGTATTAGTTAGGTGAAAGAATGAGGGGCGCTGCGTGTCTTTTGTTACTGGTGAGTTGGAAGGTATTTAGACTTGGATGATGAGAAGTAAACCGAACTCTGGGGGTTCTTGTACGACATAAAGTGGCCTTTACTGTGCCATGTCTTCGTTGCATTAGATATTTTGTATTGGTCTACGAATGCTTGTACTGTGCAGTATGTTATGCCTCATTCGCCTCACAACAAGGGCCCTAATGACAAGGTGTGTACAGGGAGACCGAGAGTCCAGAAACTATTTGGCTATAAGCTCGAATGTAGCTATGAAGATATAATAGAAAACATTAACAGAATCAAGGAATAAGGATTGTGGTCCACTGTTGAGATAAGTGTCCCATTCGTTCTTGCTCTCAGTGGTAGTCTCGTTCTTGTTGCTTGCAAATAAAAGGTCTATCGTGTCCAACGGTCTTGGACGATGTCGGTTTCGCTTCACGAAGGATGATACTGAAGCTGGAACTCAAAAACTGCGAAGAGTGGTGGACCTGTTTGAGAACAGGTACGGTATTGATAAGGGAACAAACGTTCCGAAGGCTGTCTTTAAACCGAATCCGCAAACTTAATTGTAGCCAAGATCATTCCATTCGCGTTCGATCATGTGAAGACGTTGCACGTGGTGTACCTGCCGGATACAGGTGTCGAGTAAATTGGCAGCTAAGGAGCGCGGTTTGCGTCAAGGGTAGTTGGGAGGCAGGATCCGTTAAGCGGAATGCCCTTAACGGCGGGACAGGGGATTCCCATTGGGTTCTCGTGATAAACGGCGGGCAGGTCATGTGATAACTAGATTGGGAATTATTTCAGAATGAATACTGGTGTAGGTTGCCATCCGTTTTTGGTACGCCAAGATACAGTGTAAATGCGTGTTCTGTTTTCAGGCTATCTCGTGAAAATAGTCACATTGTCACAATAGTCTACATATTACTTGTGCATTCTGTTTGTCCTGTGTATCAGTTCCGGTGAAACAGGGTGCGGGTCTTGTTTGTCTTGTTGGTGATCTCGTTCGGCGCACCTATTGAGTGGTACGTGATCATATGACCAGGCGGCTTTAACCGATGAGGCGCAAGTTTTGATTTGCCAGAAATGTCGCGCAGAACAAAGAAGACATGGCAAACTGGTGACGTATATCAATCAAAGTAGCCACAAGGGCTTCTTCTTCGTTTTTCACACTAAAACAATTATTACAACACTCATTTGTTCGATGTAATTTTGATAAGTGCGTACGACAATAACGAAAGAACCGGAAACAGATGAGTAAGGTTTGTTCCTTATTGGCAAGTCCAGGACACACCGAAGGCGTTTGGGACTGTTACCTCGTGACTATGTGTGGTCCTGTTTTATCATATCGGGCTAAATATCTCAGTCAAAGCACCAGCGGTTTGGGAAGACAACGGGGAACGATAAAAGATTACGTTTATTGACAACATGCCAGTACATCGCTTGAACGTAGGCTTCAGGCCATAATCCATTTATAAATAAGTCGTGACTGTTCTACCGTTGTTAGTGCCGCAAGGGGGGAGGGAGGGTTAAGCTGTATCTCGTCGGCTTCAAAGGTCAGTGGAGCAGCGATACTCCTGATCAAGCAGCTTGTTGTAGACATTGTTTGTCTGGTCCACTTCGAGGTACTCGTGCTGCATTGACTCCGGCAGAAAGGCAGACAACATCCGGGCTATCTCGGTGAATGAGGGCCGATCCTGAGGGTCTGCTGCCCAACAGCATTTCATGACAGCGTACCTGTAAGCGGAAGAAAAATTTAAACTCTAAAATCTCATAGCTTTTATTCTGCACTGAATGTGGAAGAATATGGTACGAACATTTCAACGGTAGAGAGCTCGGGGCGACTCAGTCGCTGGCCACTGGTCAGGAAATCGTGCAACTGCCCGCATCCAACCTTTCCATTTTGTTCGGTCCGGTAGGGAAGCTGCCGGCAGAGGGAAAGGATCTCCCAAAGCGTCACTCCGAAAGACCAGACATCCGATTTTGTGGAGAAGACGCCTTGACGGGCGGCCAAGGTCTCTATTGCAAGCCAGCGCCAGGGCAACTCTGTCTGAACGGGAGAAGGGAATCTAGTTTCAACCCATCACTAAGACTTTGGGTTTTCTCTGTTGGGTACCACCCAACAACCCAGCACGGGAAGGAGGTGGAAAGCCTGCTGAAAGTTTGTGCCCTTGTGCCTTCTCATCTGTCGGCAAACCTTTTGTTTACAATGACAAACCAATTAGCACTCACATTTTTTCCGACGAGGCTATACTCCATTTGTTCTCGAGCCAATCCGAAATCGGCGATTTTCGCCACTTTCCGACTGTCCAGCAGAATGTTGCGCGCGGCCAAGTCTCTGTGAATCACGCCCCGACCGGACACAAACTCCATGCCTCGACACACCTGGAAGCCAAAGTTGATGAGGTCATCAACGCCATGCACCGCGTAGGTATCGACTTGAGGTGGCAGTTGATCCGTGAAGAAACAGCGGGTATGTTGATCGTTCCGAAGGAACTCGTAAAGCGAACCGAGGCAACAGTATTCCATCACGATCATCGGTTGCTCTGAAATGTAACTCACAACAGTGAAAGTTACGTCCCGAATAATCTTTCTATTGACGAGATCGATGTTTGATTTCATAGCGACCTTAAGTTTTGATACGTCAATGTCAGCTTTTTCTTTCACTGTCATAACACTTCCTGCTTCTTCGCCCAAGTTTGAGCTGGTCTTAAAGCTTACTAATTTTAGCCATACCTTCGAGCACTACACCAATGAGGTTGACGATGTTCACATGCCGGCCGACTTTCAGCAGCATCTCCATTTCCATGAGAAAAGCCTTTTGCTGTCCGGATTTGTCTTTCTCCGCAATGTCATCTCTCAACATCTTCACGGCGACATCTACCTCTTCAGTTGAAGCCTTTCGCATACCTCTAAGACGATGTTCACGGAGGCGAGCCTTCAGCACGACACCAAAGTGACCATTGCCAAGCTCGTTAAATTCGTCCTTCCCTGACGAGTTTTCATAATCGAACTTTACAATCGTTTCTGTCGCTTGTTTTCACTCTAGAAATGAAAGATCAGCTACCTTCCAGTTTAGTGACTGCGATATGCGTTGCCAGAATAATATATTGATGCAGCACTTGGGGAGGAATCTTCTCGCGCAGACGAAGGTAGAGATTAGTCTATATTTACAAATGACGCATGCAGTTATTCAATTATTCTTGAAGAAACTAAACAGACTTACCAAACTGTTTGTCTATTGTCACTCACTGTTGCATTGCAGTGAAGTGGGCAAATATGACAGAATTCTGTTTGCATCAAGACGTAGGGGGTTGTAATTACCGTTTTTCTGCCCTGTTTCCTCCACAAAAAATATATCAAAGCACAGAGGAGAAGGAAGCATCCAGCAGCGGAAACTGATGCGGCGATCGTGATTGTGGCTAGCAAAAGGGATGGCAAAGATCTCGGTGTTCATCACACTGGCGCAGCTGAATAGTTGATTCGGTGATTTGTCAGCGATACTTTTACCTGTTTCGTCAAGGCTAGAGACCCATTGATCGTTGAAGTGACCTTCCCACGGTGTTGACGATTGGAAGGATGAAGTTGGCGGTGAAGTGGAGAATGAGACCGAATGAGTCTCAAAGGATGTGGAAGATGAGACCGAAGAAGTCCCAAAGGATGTGGAAGATGAGGCCGAAGAAGTCTCAAAGGATGTGGAAGATGTCGTTATCACCACCGTTGGCAATGATGTGATATTTCGGATAAGATTGAAAGCGTCTACAGTCTCCTGGTTTGTGTTATACCTGCGGACTGCGTAGTCCGCGGAGAGGAGGTCTTGTGAGATCGCACAGTTGAGCAGACGCAAAACTGACTCAAGTGCTTCTCTCCGGGGGACGAGAGCTGCAAGACCACGGCTAATGAACACGAAACAAGATTCGGCAATGGAAAACTAAGGTCAGCAAACCCCGCTCCCTTGGCGCGGCGGTGGGAGAGGGCAGTCTTTAACGCTTCAAATATTTATCCCTCAACCTCGCGGAGTGGGACTCTTCCCCCTGAACTGAGATGAGATATTCGTATACTTACAGTGGAGACTGGAGAAGTTGCCCAGGAATGCGACAGCATAGGAAGTGGGTTTAGGGGATTCCGATGTCTCAGGGTATTGACTTTGTACGAAAAATCCTCGTCCTTCGAAGAGCGATCCATTACTGTCGATACCCACCATGAAACTGGATGGTACAAAAAACGATTTGGGTTATCCGACGCACCCGTTTGATCCACGTTATCAAACATTTTACAAGTACGAGAAAAGGTACGAGCGATAGGTCAATACTTATATCCTATAGAGCCCCAATTCAGATGCGTGTGGTCTCGTTCCGCATTCCGCGCCTGCAGCTTGCAGGTTGGAAGGTCCACGCAGTTTCTGTATAGAGTCTGGAGTAAATAAACGCGTGCGACTGGTTTCGCAAGAAGTGGAGCTGTCGGGGCGGGATATCTCGAGCCCCATTCTTCTCGGCTCAGAATGGGTGGACAGCCGTCCGGTAAAACTGGAGTTGAAGTCACGCTGAAGTCACGTGACTGTGGGATGAATGTAGCTCCAGCGGCATAAAGGAGGGGAGCGAATAACCAGATCCACAACGACATTCTAAGAAAAGTATGTCTGATTGTGTGTATTACGTTGTGGCTGAATTCCGCTCACGTTTTAAGAGCATAAACATGTTTATGTACCTTTGTAGGTGTGAGCATCTGCAGGTCGATAGTCTCCATCTGTGACGTACAGGAGGCATGTCCATGCCGTTCCTCAAATTGCGGTCAAGCGGTTATCGGAGTTGTACACGTGTACTTACTGCGCATGCGTGCATGCTGAGCTAACACTGCGCCTCGACATTTGGTACCTTGACAAATGGTATACCGACATTTCGTAACTTGCAAGACAACTGGTTCTCCTTGCCGTTTGTTACATATTGAGAGCCTTGCATAGCGAATAGTTCGGATGGGTTTTGTGCGACGAAATATCGCATGCTGACCTTTGTCCTTGAATAAAACCTATGATGATATCTAGAAGATCATTCCCAGGACAAAATTCAAGAATTTACGTTATGTTCAAACTCGCCATCTGCACCGCGGCTTTTTTGAATCGTTCGCGCTCTGGAAGACAATGAAATCCCAACAAATCACGCTAGTTAACAATGACGGAGAGGAGCCTGAACAATATGTTAGGTCTCGTTGAGAAATACAAGCGAAACAACAAGAAAATTATAGGGCTGATTGAGGATTCCATTCCGTCAGGACTTCAAATAGAAAAGCCGTCGTTGACAGCGACTACCAAAACGATGGCGGGTAGCAGGGGCCTAGAACCTTTTGTCTGGTGGCGGTCGCTTGAGGTATTGGTTGTATTCAAAAAGAAGTTGGGTGAAAGGGTAAGGGGCGCTGCGTGTCTTCTGTTACCGGTGAGTTGGGGACTTCTTAAGTTTGGATGATGAGGAGTGAACCAAACCTTGAGGATTCTTGTTGCACCTAAAATGGCCCATACTGTGCCGATTTTGGAACTGTACGAACGTCAGCGAACGTCAATCGGCAAATCAATCGGTGATTGGAAAGCTGTTGTTGTCGGCCCAGCCAACATTCGTTTGGTCAGCTAGTATAAGAGCCACCAATTTGAAATGCTTAGATTTTGTGAAGGTTTCAACCTAGGCGAAACTCAAAATATAATGTAAACGGTGTGACTCATGAAACATACCTTGATACATTGCCATGTCTTTGTTGCATCAGATATTTTGTAATGGTCTACGAAAGCTTTTACTGTGCGGTATGTTATGCCTCATTCGACTTTTGCCTGTTGTGTTCCCACACCTTGTCCCTTCTTTTCGATGATGTGATGTTCGTATTTGGTGATGTGATTTGCCGCTCAATATTTCAAGGTTGATTCTCATGCTCGTCATATTGCCAACATGCACACAAACTGTAATTCTCGTACTGTAGTAGTTCTCGCTTTTTTTCTTGTGCGAATAATACTTCTGTGTCGATTGAAGAATGCACTTGCTTACAGTGTAGCCATGTCTGTCCGCTTTGCTTTTTAACTTGTCATTCAGTCTACTGTTTATCGTCTTACGATCTTGGTTTCTCTCGATTTGTTGTGCAAGTGATAATTCCGAAAAGCAGAATTCGTAATTATCCTGTACCGTAAGGTCAACAGGACATCCGGGTCCTCGAAGGGAAAGTAGGTCGTCCTACTAGGTCCTATTGGCTCACCTACTGACTCAACCTAATATTGAATCCTCTATCTAATGGCCAAGGAGATATCATTTTTCTGCACGTATATTAAATGAAGGATTCTATCAAGTGTTTGCTCGTCGTATTCACAAATCAGTAGAGCAACGATATTCCTGATCGAGCAGTTTGTTGTATTCCTTGTTTGTTTGATCCACTTGGAGGTATTCGTGCTGCATGGCCTCTGGTAGCAGCGCAGATAGCAGCCGTGTTAGTTCAGTAAAGGTGGGCCGATCCTGAGGGTCTGCGGCCCAACATTGCTTCATTACAGCATAACTGAAAATGAAGATAAGGACGAGTCAGATTATAGGATATAAATTCAGAAGCCTCTATGTATTTAGTGTGAAAACTGTTATCACGAACACTTCAATAGTACACAGCTCTGGACGACTCAACCGGCGGCCATTGGTGAGAAAATCAAGTATCTCTGCGCAACCAATTTGCCCATTCTGTTCTGCCCGGTACGGAAGCTGCCGGCAGAGGGACAGGATCTCCCAAAAGGTGATTCCGAACGACCAGACATCGGACTTTGTCGAGAAGACACCTTGACGAGCCACTAAGGACTCAATTGCTAGCCAGCGCCATGGTACTTCGGCCTAGAAGAGAACCGTAAATAGGCTTTGAGCCAAGATGATTCAAGACGTAGACCGTTGATTGCTCGATCCATGCTGCGATTGGGTTTTACACGGTCAAAGAAAATGAAATTCAACTCTGGTGGAGTTTCGATGGTTCAAATCTCTCAAATCTCTCAAATCTGGATAAAATCTCTGCTAAAGCTAGTACTGAGACATGCGTGGCTTAATGTTTGAGGTTTGAGTATCCTACAAAAAACTATGTCGGCAGGCTCAATTAGTTTGCGCTCCACCATTGTCCACCGTTTTACTGTTCCTCTTCCCTGCATTCTTATGGAATTGCATGGGCCAGCTCGACAACGTTTGAGAGCGATCGAAGCTCTGTGGGTACTCACATTTTTGCCAGCGAGACTGTACTCCATCTGTTCTCGAGCCAATCCAAAGTCAGCGATTTTAGCTACCTTGCGCCCATCCAGCAGAATGTTGCGCGCTGCCAAGTCACGATGTATCATGCCCCGCGCGGACACAAACTCCATTCCTCGGCTGATCTGGAAACCCAAGTTAATGAGGTCATCCACGCCGTGCACTGCGTAAAGGGCTGGAGATGGTGATAGCTCATCCGTCAAGAAACAGCTGGTATACTGATCGTTTCGAAGGAATTCGTAGAGTGAACCGAGGCAGCAGTATTCCATCACGATCATGGGGTCATCTGAAGTAACCCGCAACAATGAGCCTTGGCCAGTTATGGAACAACGCGTATTAGAAAATCAGCAGTCAGTTCTGTCACACATGCATGCCTCGGGCAACCTAGGCTCACCATGGCGGTATACTTATAGCTATAGTTTGGTGCGTCTCTACCCACCCTGCCAGACTTACACTTATACTTACACTTACACTTATAGCAGTAGCAGGTGTGTCTGTACCTTGTAACACTATGCCAATAAGATTGACGATGTTCACGTGGCGGCCCACTTTCATCAGCATTTCCATTTCCATCAGAAACGCTCTTTGTTGCTCGGCTTTTTCTTTCTCCGTAACATCATCCTTCAACACCTTTACGGCAACGTCCAGCTCATCGGTGGAGACCTTTCGGATACCTTTAGGACCATTTGGTCGCAGTCTTGCTTTTATAACAATGCCGAAATGCCCAGTGCCGAGTTCGTTGCCCCCTATGTTCAGTGCAGAGCGTTAACATCCTCATACTACGGCACAATTTGTTCACCCAAATACCCTTGAAACATTTCAACTACCATCGTGTTTTGTGGCGATAAGCTGGGTCGGAGGAATGATATATCGGTGGAGCACTGGGGCAGGAATCTTCTCCAGCATCCGAAGATAGAGATCCCTCTATTCAAAAATTACCGAAAACGTGTAGATTTTTCCAGGAAATTAAAATTAAAGCAGTGAAACGACCGACGGGGACAAGCGCGTGCCATGAAGGTCTAACAATACCGTTCTTCTGTTCCTTTTTCGCCACAAAAAGTAGATCAAAACACCAAGCAGAAGTAAGCATCCACCAGAGGAAGCCGATGCGGCTATGATAATTGGACCTGAAGAATTTCTTGCTAGATCCACGAAATCGTGCATGTTTTGTGTTTGTGTCTCATTGTTTCACCTGGTACTGCATGGTCAGAGGCTATAGTGGCCACTGATGGTGTGTAATTTCGGAGGAGGTTGAAAGCTTCCAGGGTTTGCAAGTTGACCGCGTAGTTGTGGATGACATAGTCTTTGGACAAGAAATTCTGTGAGACTGCGCAGTTTAGCAGATGGAGAACTGACTCAAGGGATTCCTTCCTTGGCACACGAGCTGAAACAAATGAAAGTGCTAGACACTTGCTAGCAAAAGTTCTAGGCGAAAATGACCCTTTTTAACCTGTTAACGTCCACTACCAGATCCGACTTGATTTGAACACCAAAAGTATTTTTCCCTGGAATAGTTTCACTCAGTTAGGAAAAAAAATGTCAATAATTTTTTTGGATGATTTGGCAAAAATTTCGTTTTTTAGCTTGACCACTATCCATTGTAGAGATAGGAATACATTTTTTGCTGAAAAGTGTGTCAAATGAGGATTGGCACCTTTTTCGAGCATTTAACCAATTAATCAATCATCAGTTTTTCGTAGGAATCAATTTTGGTCGTTTTTAAGCGAAAATTTGGTGACTTGTTTTGTGTTTTGACCAATGGTCACAACCTGACCATTCATCCGATCCAAACAATTTTTTTTTAAGTCAGCAAGCTATGATCAATCTGATCAACGCAAAAGAGTTTGTATTTTTATCATCTTTAGCATTTTGTTGGCAGTCGGCGACCTCAGCGACCCAAAAATAGACAAAACTGGCCGATTTTGACCATTTTTGTCGGACATTGGTCATTCAATAAACGTGAAACTAATGATCTCCAATTTTGGAACAACAACTGAAATATAAAAAACTGTTGACTTTGCCAAAATTGATAGAACGCTTTGCGAATGAAAAATTAAAGGTCGCTCTGTCGACATTTGTGCGCCATTGGACGTTAACGGGTTAAGCAATTGCTTTGTTTCGCTTACAGTGGTCAATACTGAAATTGCCCAGGAATGCAACGGAGTATGAAATCCTGCGTTGATCGGGACGTGGTTCCGGATACTCGCCCTCGATGAAAAAACCTCGTCCCTCGAACAATGTCCCGTTACTGTCGATGCCCACCATGAAACTGTAGAGAGGTAAAAAGTGCACTGATAGAACGAACATTGCTTCCCAGAAATCTCTCCAGGAACACTGTCTACCCGGACGAATCAACCGCATCAATTCTTTCGAGATGTGCCTTAATTAAACGAAGCCTTGAAAACATTATTGTGTAATTTCATTTCATTTCATTTCGGGTCATTTTCGGATAAAATTGTATTGAGAAAATTCGGTCGTTCCCGGTTCCAAACACGAACTTGTATCCTATTGCAGGAAATCGATATCTGTCCTCGCTCATGTGAATCCCCTCCGCCTGCCGAGCTTGGCACTTGCAGGATCGAAGGTCCTCGCAGTCCGGGAACAGGGTTTGGAGGAAATAAACCTCTGACACGGGGGTCAACAGTCGGGGAGTTGTCGGTGCTGCGACTCGCGAGCCCCATTCCGTTCGATTCAAAATAAGTGGACACTCGTCGGAGCTGCGCGCTGTCACACCGGGGTCCGCAATAAGTGATGGGGAGTTGTCCCCCTGATCTTCCGGCGGACACACGTAGGCAGCCATACCAAACCGACACGAAAGTACAAAACAGAGAGAACACCAGGCTACCGAAACCATTTTTCAAAAATAAGTTCTTTGAAGTCTCGCGTT
>LRSR01005971.1:0-20542 GCA_001579985.1 Hypsibius dujardini | reverse complement strand
ATCCCCGTAATAATCGAATAAATTAAAAGCTGAGCTGAAGATGCCTGAAAACAAGCAACCTCAAAGAGAGAATTTAAATGTGAAAGCACACAAAATCAATCAATCAGTCAGACACCACCACCGATGGTGCCGTTGAGGATAGAGTCCATCATGGGTTTTCCCACGACGTTGAATTCCGCTTCCTCTTCAGACTTGAAGCTGACCTGCATTGAAAGTAGATTTTACCTCAAGGTTTCCAGAAAGATATCTGAACGATGGCCTTACCGAAGACAACCGCACATTCTTGCTGTTCTTCTTCAATGAAAACACCCCCAGCGACGCCAGCAGTTCACAAAAGTGAACCACGTCCGTTTGAGAAAGCGGCGGAAGCCCTTGGGAGGAGCGAATCTCACTGTATTTACTGTCCAGCTAAAAAACGGAACAGTCAACATTATAGATTCAGCCCAGACATGCGCCTTCAGCCCAGACAGGCACCTTCAGCCCAGACAAGGCACCTCCAACCCAGACAGGCGCCTTCAGCCCGGACAGGCGCCTCCAACCCAGACATACGCCTTCAGCCCAGACAGGCACCTTCAGCCCAGACAGGCACCTTCAGCCCAGACAGGCACCTTCAGCCCAGACAAGGCACCTTCAGCCCAGACAGGCGCCTTCAGCCCGGACAGGAGCCTTCCGTCTTCAATAAATCTTAACGAATCACTTACAGCTCCAACCGTAATCGGCTTCTTCGCCTTTGACAGTAACAGCCCGCAGCATATCAAGATGCGCTGCTGCGTCGGGAGCGTGCTGAGGGTCTTCGTGGACGACTGTTCACTCATTACCGCCTGCACGTGGGAGATCTTCACGCCGTTGTCCACCGGTGGCAGGTCGGCAGGCTCTTCAAATACAACACAGACAAATATGTAAGCCCATAGAATTATATAAGCCTATCGGGCATGAAATGAAAGTATCGCACATGCTATTTATTTTTGAATTAAATTGAATTTATTGTTTATTTATTATATTTATTATTTATATTATTACTATTTAATAATGCTTACCGTTTTCCGACCCTTCAGAACGGTTGAGCTTCTTCGAGGGAGATTCCGCGGCGATGACACTCCGTCTGTTCAAACACAAATGATCCATCAAAATGTGAGGATGAATTGGGCAGATTTGATGAATTGGGCAGATTTGATGAATTGGGCAGATTTGATGCGTGATCAGAAAATTTCGTACTTCACGATGCTAAAAGCCATCCTGATATCACCGCTCCTGTTGGCGACCCTCTTTGAGCAAAGTGCGACCGCCGTTGGGTGGACACTGATTCCCTCCTGAAATAATAATTCATCTTGAGAAACTCTCAAGTTAGAAGATCAAAATGACGAGAGAAAATGGCGCCTTCCTCTAGCGAAGACAGCACACACAATCGTTGATTGCTTGATCTGACATAACACCGGGCATACTTTCCTATACCGGGCATACTTTCCTATACTGGCCGGTCAAACTAACCGAGCGTCGTACCGAACAGTGCACCGTTCCACCGAAATGTGCGGCAGTCTACAGTACGAGGTAAAGGCCGTTAACCAGGCCGGTTTTTTCAACGTTCATTTCCCGGCGCTGCAGTGCTGCCATACCATAACAGATGGCTTGAAAACATTCTCTGACCCACTTTAGTTCGTTCCTAAGCCTCACGGTTCGAATTTGAGTCCAAAAAAGGAAGGGAAGAAGTGTGCAAGCAGTCCGGTAGAGGCGCCACTTCGGTTCCATCTCCCTGGGTTGACTTGGCAAAAACGACTTATGCGCCACCTGCTGGCCTGGTTAAGTTACGATTTCTAAAAGCGGCCTGGTTAACGGCCTTTACCTCGTACCTTGTGAATACTCCTGGCGGTTATCGCAGTCACTTGCTCGGCACTGTACGGCGTAAAGTGGAGCTTTTTGGGCGTTTTACCGGCCGACCGCAAGGACAGCTTGGTGGTCAGATCCAGCCCGTTCGACACACCTGACCGGAGACGAGAGCAACAGCATATACGCAAAGCGAACAAGTGATTATTAACACTAAAATGACTTACCAATAACAATCACGTGAAATTTCGGTAACGTCGGCCAGCCAAAAATCCTGTCCAGCAAGGTGGAATCCTTCGTTCGTAACTGATCGATCTCATCCAAAACAATCAGTCTGCAGCAAACAATTGCATAGTCAGTAAAACATCGGTTCACTTTCCCAATACTCGGTATTTTAGATCAAAACTACAGGAAATAATCACAAATAAGGAAATCACGCGGGATGAAAAACTGATCAATTAACCAAATCGAACCAACGACGGCTTTTCGTGCAAGGAAAAATAATAGCACTCGATGACATAATCAATCAATCAATCAACACAATCAACCAATCAATCAATGTAACGCAATCAATTAATCAACGAAACGCAATCAACACAATCAACCAATCAACGCAGAGCTACTTATGCCAACGTACTTTATGTCCCGCTCCTCCTGCAACATTCCTTCCAGCTTCAGCAACTCGCGCTGATTTCTCGACGGTGTCAAGGGCAGTCCGCCGTCGTTTCCACCCCGCAACTCAGACCAAATTTGCGAGTAAATCGTCCTACAATCCTCCACGGCGAAGCAGTTAATCAGGCATTTTTTCCCCTGCAAAAACGAAATGTCCCATCTGAAAACCTGGCTCCACGGCACCCAACCAATCTCTCTCAACTCCCCAGACCTTATGTTTTCGGAACACGTAATCAACGCAGGCTGTCTTGCCGGTTCCGGGCGTGCCGGAGATGTAAAGCGAACCGGACGTTTCCGATTTCATGTGCTCCGCGATCACGTCTTCCATGAACTGTATCTCCTTCTCCCGACCGACTAGCGGTTCGCAAACCTCCGCGATGCGACAGGATTTCCGCGGCCTCTTCGGTGTGTCCACGAGAGCGGAGGGAATGGCGCCGCGTCGATTAATCCGAGGAGTCGCCATTTTTTTTTCACAATTTTTTTCCACAAAAAAAAATTACTGCAAGATTGCTCTCAATATTATTAAACTGATGCGTGGGAAGGCAGGCAGGCGGAAAAAAAAGTTGTTGGAAAATTCGGTGGGGTAATTTTAAAAAATGCAGGATAGAAAGGGAGGAGGGAAAAAAAGGGGAAAATTTTGAAGCTTTGAAAATAAATAAATAATCACACGCGCTTGAAGAAAAAAGAAAACGAAGCGAGCTGCGCGCCAAATGATGAGAAATGCCTGTTGCACGCATTGTCTGCTAACAAGCGAACCGAGTGAGCGTTAATCGAACAACTAGTGCTATTTCGAACAGTCATCGGGAATTCCCCGAACATCTGCTAACAAGCGAACCGAGTGAGCGTTAAATCGAACAGCCACTGCTATTTCGAACAGTCATCGGGAATTCCCCGAACATCTGCTTATACCCCACAAGCTGATGCGCTATTTTTACGAGCGTATTAAACGCGGCGTCCGGGCACTGTAGATGGCGCCACGGCAGTGTAATGCACGAAGTACCGGTTCGAATTCAGCGCATTCATTCGAATCCAATTTACTCGTCCGTGATGGATTGTGTCGGTCAAAGCTTCCTTCCGACTCAGAAGTTGTGAGAGTTGTAAAAATAAAAATAATTGTCATTGAGATTTAAAGTGAACATGTACAGTAAGCTGCAAAAATGAAGAGCAATCAAACAGCAAGGTCTGATTGATTGATTGATTGATTGATTGAACCCGCGCGCAATGTCGTTCATGCTAAACGACTCGCGCTGACTAGACTCGAACTCATATTTGGTTTTGACTAGACTGTACCGTGGATACAGATATACTACACAAAAAAAGTGGTAAAAGAAAAGAAGAAAACGTGTTAGTCGCAATTCATTGGGCCGTTTGAAAGAGCATTTGTTAATAAACGAAACATGCGAGAAGAAGCGAACAACTAAATAATTATCAACTCTCCGTCTCAAGTAATAATAACAATAATGCAGCAGCAGCAGCATGAAAATGTGCCATTTTAGCTTAGATGAACCTAATTTTTTGGTTGAAAGTAAGCAGATTAAAGGTGGATGATGATGCACGTGAAGAAGACAGTAAAATAAGGCCACGGCGAAGCTCGCTCCTTTATTGCGCGCCGGCAAAGGGATGGTAGATGCATCTTGTAGACCGGAGACTGACATCTTGCCTGTGACCTTTTAGTACTTCGTCTTGGCGCAATCCGGACAGATTATGTTCTCCTCATCCGTGATGAAACCTTTACCCACTAAAGACTGCTGGCAAAGCGAGCACAAGAAGCCTAAAAAGGAAGACATGTGCGTGTATGAAACAACGGCATAGACAAACGAGAATTGTATGAAATGACAGACAGATAGACAAACAGACAGGCAGACAAACAGACAGGCAGACAAGCAGGCAGGCAGGCAGACAGACAGACAGGCAGACAGACAGACAGACAGACGCTTCAACTTACACTCATTATGCCAGTGACGGTCCTCAAAAGAGATGAATTTAGTGCTTCCACCACTTTGTCCAACGATAGGTTGCTGGCAGGCGGTGCAGCGCTTAGCAAAGAGCTGAGCGTAGCAAGTCGCGCAGTATGGCTTGTCTTCCTTGACTGTGAACTTTTGACCGGCAAGCTGGGTAGAGCAGTTGGTGCACAAGAAGCATTCCTTGTGAAAGGGTTGGCTTTTGTAGGTAATACCGTTTGTTGTGATGACATCTGTTAGACAGCCATTTAGTCATGTAACAAATCAACCACGTATGACTGTCTGTCTGTCTGTCTGCCTGTCTGCCTGTCTGTCTGTCTGTCTGCCTGCCTGTTTCTCTGTTTGTCTGCCTGCCTGTTTTTCTGCCTGTTTTTCTGCCTGTCTATCTGCCGGTCTGACTATTCGTTTCTTTGCCTCGGACTTTACCTGCGCATTTCGTGCAACGAAGCGCGAATTTTTCTTCATAGCAGCGACCGCAGTAGATCTCATTATCTTTCGGGACGAAGGATCCCGTTCCAATTGCGTGCTTGCAGGAGATACAGACAAAGCACTGCTCGTGCCATTGGCGACCTTTGTATTCCAATTTCTTAGTGCCCGCCTAGAATAATTATATAAAGTCAAAAGAGTCAAAAAAGTTTCCTCCTCGAAGCGAATTGCAATACCAAGTACAGTAAATATAACAGCGCCCTCGGCTATTGGAACTCTCCCTCTCTCAACTCAAGCTTCGGATGGCTGCCCATTACTGTGACTAAGTGATTTTCGAATCGGACAAGAGCCGTGCTGATGAACAATTACTTTCCCAATAAACTATCCAAATCGAAGTTTTTCAAGTTGTAGAGAAGTCTCCAAGGACGAAGAAAGACCAAGCTAATCGCGCAAACTTGTAATCAATTTACATCATCCTTCAGACTGACTGACTGACTGAGCTAAGGGGACCTCGTGCGTGGTTGGATTATTGATCTTGGACGTCTAGACGACTTCGGGTCGCGATCGGTCAGTACTTGTGTTATTAAGCTTACGCGAAATATTTCGCTGCAACCGTCGCACTTCTGGCCGAAGGACGTGTCGTAGCAGTTTCCGCAGTAGATCTTCTCCTCTTTGGTTCCGAACGGCTTGTCCACCAAGCTCTGCTTGCAGAGACTGCACAAGAAGCAAGCCTATTCAATGGAAAGAAAGATACCATTTTAACACAGATACCGGTTTACAACACGACACAGACACTGCGGCTAATTACAGACAGAGACAGCTATGACAGAAATGGGAGCATGAAGGGCTAGACAGACAAGCTGTCCACAGACAAAGGCTAGACAGACAAGGACTAGACAGTCAAGCTGTTCACAGACAAGGACTAGACAGTCAAGCTGTTCACAGACAAGGACTAGACAGTCAAGCTGACAGACAAGGGCTAGACAGACAAGTTGTCCACAGACAAGGGCTAGACAGACAAGCTGTTCACAGACAAGGGCTAGACAGACAAGATGTTCACATAACAAGGACATGTGATCAGACACTCAGGCAAACCCCACGGACATAGGAAGGACAGTTAGACAGGAGAAAGTCAAGGGATTTTTCAACAGGCATGGGTTCTTCAGACACTTTAGTCACGGACTTAGACAGACACCCGACTGACAAGGACAAGATCAGATGGACACATACCGCGAAGGCCCAAACGGTTATGCGAGCCACAGACAGACAGTCAGACATGCAAACACCCAGGAAGTTAGCAACAGCCATGCATTCCTAAGGCATTTCTATCATGAACTCAGACAGGCACCTGACCGATGGCCGGCATGACTAAACAGACATAAGTCAAGTCCAAAATGGTAAAGCGAGTCGCAGACAATGCAAACCCGGACTCAGACAGACCACACAGACTTGATTAGGATAGACAGACATGCGACGGTCCAACCAACCCGTCAAGGGCTTGACACAGACACAACCAGGCAGACACGACCTGGCCTGGGAACAGGCAGACACGACCTGGCCTGTGAACAGACAGACACGACCTGGCCAGGGAACAGACAGACACGACCTGGCCTGTGAACAGGCAGACACGATCCGGCCTGTGAACAGGCCCGAGTTCTGGAGTCGTGTTGACCCAGCGTGGGCGTTGCGGAAAGAGTATTCACTATGCAATGCCTTGTAAAGCGATGCCTGACTGACTGGGCTAGATGGTCACGACGCCCACGCGCGTTCTTCTTTACGGCGTGTGGTAGGGTATACTTGCCTCATGCCAGTGCTTTTCCTTGTAGGCCAGATCGCGGCCTTCGATGCCGATGGGTCGCTGGCAGTCCGTGCACGGATTGGCAAAGTGCTCCTCGTAGCACTTGAGACAGACCGGGTTGCCCTCACGCAGGACGTACCGCTTGCCGGTCAACGGTTGGACGCAGTGCGAGCAGCAGAAATGGCTGGCATGCCAATCACGATTCATCGCTCTGGTGTACTCCCCCGCGAAGATCATCTCGTCGCACGCGCCGCAGCGAGGCTTCACTTGCTCCGCAAAGTGACGCTCGCAAAACAATTTTGATCCTATTAGAGGAGGAGGAGAGAGAGACAGCAAGGGAGGAAGTTAGCGCAAAATTAAATTATCATCATCGTGCATTTGTACTGTACGAAGAGGGGGGGGGGAATTTTTTCGAAGTTGGGAATCGCTTTAGGCATGACATTCAGTATATACACGTATTTATACGAAACAAACATGAAATGTACAAAATTTTCGTTTGAATACGTATATAGGATTTGCAAATTCATCTGTCTGTCTGTCTGTCTGTCTGTCTGTCTGTCTGTCTGTCTGTCTGTCTGTCTGCTAGTATTTACTGTAAATTGCTATTCATGCATTATGGTACTATGTACGTGTATGTATTTGTGTGTGATCTCGGAAAGTGAATCGACATTGAATGTGGACATTTCCAATTTCCCACAGGAGCAATAATAAGCTTACCACTGGCGGCGGCGGCGGCGGCGCTGTTCTCGTCCGACGGCGGCGGCGCGACGCAGTACACCAGTTCGCAGAGCAATTCGTTGCAAGTGCCGCAGACAAAGCACCCGGGATGGAAGTAGACGGTCTCGCCGCACTTTGGCGCCACGACGACGACCGAGCCCTTCGCGATGGCTCCCTGGCACTGATGGCAAGAGCTGGCCTCCGGGCAGACATCGCGAATGTAACCACGGTCAAGTGAGTGCTCGTTTCGGCTGGCCGTGAACTCCTCGAACGTCTTCACGTGATCCTGAGCGATGAAGTGGCTCTGCTCCAGCTGGAAGTCCTGCGGCGGAAACTGCGAAATCAGCTGCTGATGCCAGTAGACCTCGCCGGGGCTGTTCTTCATCGGTCGCTTCTCCTCGGGGATGGTCTTGAAGTACTCCTCAATCTTCTCGCGGGCCAGACCGACCGGCGCCCAGATGTATCTGTCAATCATCATATTTATCTTAGCGACAGGCAGACAGCCAAACAGATCGACAGACAGACAAACTCACAGACAGACACACAGACACACAGACACACACACAGACACACACACAGACACACACACACACACACACACAGACAGACAGACAGACAGACAGACAGACAGACAAATAGACAGACGGACAGACAGACAAATAGACAGACGGACAGACAAGGTCTCTTACTTGTCCGGGTTGTATTTGGATAGCTTGGATTTGTCGATCTGTCGCATGGCGTCAGGCAGCTGCACCGGCACTCGGTCCTTCACAGCCAGAGAGCCTAAAGCGAATTAACCCGCATACGTTAACAACTACAAATGACTTGAACTAATGCACACAGTCTTGGTCTGCGTCCTCGACCCAGTAATTGAGTTCATTCCGCGTGGGGCGCGATCTTCCAGCGGAACCAACCTTGGATGAACACTTCATGGCCCATCCGCGGGCACTTGCAGTTGGCGCAGGCCTTTTTCCACTCGTGCGGAGAGTAGCCCGGGCACTTGTCCCCGCAAGCAATGCAGGGTTGTCCAACATCCACCACGTCAGCCGTCATTGTCTAAGGTTTCTGCAATGACGCAAACAAGAATTTACATTCGAACAACAGAAACTCAAAAAAAGCCCGATTCGCTTGAGGAAATGGAGGTGAAAAAGTTGGACTGATACGTCTTACCGAGAACATGTCTGCCTCAATTGTCTGAATACATCCCATACATCCTATTATACGTGTGCCTAAGTGCATGCTCTAGTTTGATTACACTGTAGGCCGTTGTTATACTGCTTCTGTTGACTATTTAAATTTAGCATCGACTGTGCAAGTGCTTGACATGTTAGCCACGGACAATTGGAGCAACGGGAGGAAGCGCGGGATAAATAAATTGCAATGATATCGGGTAACTGAAGCAATACACAGACACAGACACACACAGACACATAGACAGATCGGTCGTCGCATGGTGCTCCGAACATCACATCCGGTCGCGGGCGAGCGAACCATCTAGCAAAATACATAGGCTACACCTATTTCACCCCCCCCCCCTCCCTCCCTTGTAGTGTGTGGAGCCCAATAGCACCCCGGCTATTTTATCCCTTCCTGTGGGCCCCATTGATCCCTGGCTATTTTACCCCTCTCTGTATACATCACCAGGGCCCCAAATAGCGCCCCTGCTATTTTACCCATTCCATGCTGTCCGTCCGTATAGACGGATAGACGGATAGACAGGTGGACGCACGGACGGACATCGGTCGAACGATCGTTGAGAGGACGGACGGACATCGGTCGAACGGTCGGTGAGAGGACGGACGGACATCGGTCGAACGGTCGGTGAGACAGACGGACGGACGGATATCGGTCGAACGATCGGTGAGAGGACGGACGGACGGATATCGGTCGAACGATCGGTGAGAGGACGGACGGACATCGGTCGAGCGGTCGGTGAGACGGACATCTGTCAGACCGTCGGTGAGACGGACGGACGGACTGGCTGACATCGATCGAACGTTCGGTGAGACGGGTGGACAACGGATAGACGGTCGAACGGACGGTCGGTCGGACGGACGAATCAAATAGCAGGGGCGCTATTTGGGCCCCTATCATTGTATTCAGCGAGGGGTATAAAAGCCGGGGTTCTATTGGGCCCCAAGGAGTGGGGGGGGGGTAAAATAGCCACTCCGAAATGACATATACATATATGTGTGAACCCCGTTTACAGAGGGATGCATGCAGGGCCGTTGACGTCAGCCGGAAGCTTTGGAAGTTTCGGATTGCCAAAAAGCAGCACACGGCCTCGATGTTGATGTTGTATCGCATTTTTCTTCCGATCGCCCTATAAGTGTGTGTGTGTGTGTGTGTGTGTGTGTGTGTGTGTTGCCCTAACAGACACTCACTGCACGGGAAAATGTCGTCGGGAAAAATTGTTTCGGGGAAATTGACGTTTCTGTTCTTGTTCTTAACGACGCTTTGAACCTTACGAAAATTTAGACAATCCGAATTCAGGCTTTATCAGCGGCGCCGACTGGGTCGGGCAAAGGTTTAAGATTGCTGATCTGGCGTCGTAAACGTTTTGATATCGCTGATAAAAGAGCTGAAGAGCTCACAGAATTGAGAGTGCGTATGTGTTTTGGTCGCCGTCGATCGTCGAGAACTTCACCCAATTTCACCGGATATAAGCCGAAATTAGTTTCCAATTAATTTCACTTTACTCGCCCGACGGCTGGTTGTCTGTCTCTCCGTCAGACTCCATTCTGGATAAGTTGTCTGAAAGCGTCGTCTAGTCAACTAAACACTCTCCCTATCTGCGGGCACACCGTTCAATTAGAGCGGAAATCGGAAGGGTGTGTCTGAAAAGTGTCTGCAAAGTGTCTGAAAGGTGTCTGCAAAGTGTCTGAAAGGTGTCTGAAAGGTGCCTGAAAGGTGTCTGAAAGGTGCCTGAAAGGTGTCTGAAAGGTGTCTGAAGATGTCTGAAAGGTGTCTGAAGATGTCTGCAAAGTGTCTGAAAGGTGTCTGAAGATGTCTGCAAAGTGTCTGAAAGGTGTCTGCAAAGTGTCTGAAAGGTGTCTGAAAGGTGCCTGAAAGGTGTCTGAAAGGTGTCTGAATGGTGTCTGAAAAGTGTCTGAAGATGTCTGAAAGGTGTCTGAATGGTGTCTGAAAGGTGTCTGACTGCTTACCTGTGAGAAAAGTGGCCCAGAAATCCAAATCCAGACAGGGTGTATTGGGGAGCCGTGAGGGTGCGGAGGAGCGTTAGTGGAAAACAAACCGAAACAACCGCGAAACGACACTGAGCAGAAAGAGTCTGGATCCGTTTGGCGATTCGACCAGCGACGACCCAGACAGCACAGTAAGCCCGCGTTTACATAAGCCCCGTCAATGACTTCACTTCAACCAAAGAAGAAGAAGGAGAAGAAGGAGAAGATGAGCGAGGATTCAGCCACTCAAGAAGACAGTCGACGTGTGCGTCATATTTCCCATCCAACATCCGGGGATACGACCCAACAGCGCGCACACAGACAGACAGACCGACCGACGGCAGCGAGATGATCCGCGGGGGCGGTGTGGCAGGCAAACAGGCAAACAGCTGGCCGCGGTCAGGGCCTATATCCTCGGAAGAATTTTCTCATCAAGACACCAAAATACACCCTCTCACTCATCCTTTTCCCGTCCCCCCCCCCATTCATTAGACCCGGACGTTAGAACCTTCTTCTCACTCTCTGCCTCTCTCTCTCTAGTCGGGTGTATACTGCCTATCCTTGTTTTTCCGGCATGCCTTCGAGTTTGCAGTGCCGAGATTTCCGTCAGCAGCAGTGTGCGAGGAAAAAGTTATCGACGCACACACAGACAGGCAGACAGGCAGACACACACTACACCGAAGAATGTTTATTTCCAACCTCCTCATAGGCTTAGCTTACGCTGGGGGAACTCTCGTCGGGGTCTCATACCAACATGACGAATGCCTTACGCGTGGGTGTGGAGGAAAGTCTTCTCCCGGTCGCTGCGTCGTTTCGTTTCGTGTCTGTGTCGTTTCGTGTGTGTGTGTACTTTGTCGCCACTAACTGGCCGGAGTCTTGTCTCCCTCGGTCTCGGTCTCGGTCGCGCTCGGTCGGTCCGTCGGTCGTCGGTCCAAACTCTTCCCGAACGCAAACACAGCTGCCCGCTGCTTTTCGCGACTCTCTCCTGGCGCCCGGCGTTGCTCAAATATGGAACCCAAACAACACGATTTGATTTCACTGATAGGCAACACGTACACACACACACGTACACACACACGTACATGCAGCAACAGAAAAAGGCGTATCCGCTTTCGAGTCTTTCTGGTAACAACCGTGCCCTTCCTTCCTTTCGGCGTGTGTGTGTCTGTGTCTGTGTGTAAGGCACTTGAAACTAATCGGCACGAAGTTTTTATCTTCTCGCCTCATCCATCCATCCATCCATCCATCGGGGCCATCTCGCGATCCATCCGTCCATCCTTCGGCAGGAGGCCCGGCGAGGCGAAGGCAACGAACTAGTGAACTCACTTTGCAGGCACACGTCATTCGTACGTGTGCAAGCAGAACGACTGCAAGTGATGCGAAGGAGTTCGCAACATGAAGGAACTTTTGTTGTGCCCTCTTGGTACTCATACTGTGTGCAGTGTGGAATCACCGTAAAGAAGAAACACATATGCATGACCGGATGGACCGGATGAAAATAGTTAAAAAATTAGATCAATAACGCATGACGACGCGACGGTAACACTTAAAAGCAACACACAAAATATATGACGACAGTAATTAGAATCACAACTGGTTTGGATTTTCCTGGTGAATAACGTCAGCGGGGGGAGGAACGTCGGGCAGTGTTTTGGACTTCCCCTGCGTAAGATACCCTGCCACACCGGGAGTTCCTGCAAACACGACACATTAATAGTACCATCGGTGTGTATTTCAAAATCTAGTTAGTCTGTCTATCTGCCTGTCTGTCTACCAGCCCGTCTGTCTGTCTGTCTGTCTGTCTACCAGCCCGTCTGTCTGT
Organism: Hypsibius dujardini; assembly: GCA_001579985.1. Lineage (NCBI taxonomy): Eukaryota > Metazoa > Tardigrada > Eutardigrada > Parachela > Hypsibiidae > Hypsibius > Hypsibius dujardini. Next base: position 8,143 of record LRSR01005971.1, on the reverse strand, counting down.
CTGTTTGTCTGTCTGTCTGTCTGTCTGTCTGTCTGTCTGTGTGTGTGTCTGTGAGTGTGTCTGTGTGTCTTTCTGGCTCCCTGTCTGCTTGTCGTTATGTCTGCCTATCTGTGTCTCTCTGTCTGACTAACAGACTCATTCTGCTTCAAGTATCCAGTAGTTTTTGAATAGCACTTGCCTGCAGTAAGGTAGCCCACGGTATTGGTATGGGTAATAAACAGGTCGTGGCGTTGATCCTTGAATTCGGACCACACTCTGGATTGATCGAGAATCGCGGAGACCTAGCATGAGAAAAGACCGGTCAATGCAACAGGGTCACGCCTTACCGGAAAGACTAACTAGAGTAAAACGAAAGTCCGCTTCTCAATCTTACCTTATCGCCCAGAGCAAGGCTGCGTGTCATGGATTTCAAGGCTTTAACAATATGAGCTTTCGTTCCGGACGGATTAGGAATGAATTCCAGCGGGCTACCCAAGAGAGTCAGGAGGTAGGGTATCAAATCACAAGACAAAGCTTGACTAATCAGCTCATCATTGGGCTCGTTGAACATGCTGTTGAGGGCTTCACACGCCAGGGGCGTGACCAAGCGGCTCTTCTTCATCGCGAGCTTCATACCGTTGACGGAATCCACGGCGGCCAGGCTATTGATACAGACCTAAAAGAAAACGGCGGTGAAGAATAAAGAGAGACAGATAGACAGACACAGACACACACAAGGCGACAGGCAATGACATGGTAACACAGACAACAGTCGACAGACAGGCAAGCAGATAGTCAAGTAGTCAGACAGACAGACACACAGACAGACACACAGACAGACAGATAGACAGACAGATAGGCAGACAGACAGACAAACAGATAGGCAGAGAGACAGAGAGACAGACAGAGAGACAGACAGACAGAGAGACAGACAGAGAGACAGAGAGACAGACAGGCAGGCAGATAGGCAGACAGACAGACAACGAGACAGCTTTCTTACCGCGCTCTTTGCCAACTGATGCACAATTCGCATCGTGGAGGAAACGACGTTGTCATTATTGCTTTTAAGGAGCAAAATAAGTTTAGGAATATGACCGAACGTGGGAACTTGGTCCGCCATAAGTGGTTGCGCTTCCAGGAATACGACAATGGCCGTGGTCACCAGCTCAAGCTCTTCGGTCTAAAATACAGCGCGAAATCAAAAAACGGACGCTGTAGGGCGTGTTACGCATGGAACCGACAGTCTTACCGGAGGGGACGGTAAAGAAGATAGTTCGACGAAGCTGTCGACAATATCGAGGAAGAACTCCTTGGGCTTCCGAAGAACCCAACCAGGATTTGCCACAAAGAGGCGCAGAAACACTCCACCCACGACGATCTCTCCCTGGACGTTGCTGTAGATGGTGTTGTAATCTTGCGGTAACTGGAAAGAGATAGAAATTAAACCTCAGATCCAACAGAAGCTGATCGAGCACAAAACCGATCACATACACTCCAGATGGCGGAATGGTCATTCCGTTGCGTGGTATAAAACTGATCCTTGAGCTCCTGAACCGACGAAGACACCTTCTCTCTCGCTTCATCGTTCCAGATTAACTCAGGGTTCTCGTGAGTTCCTGATAAGGAAATAAAATCATTACATACACAAAGATAAATAAAAAATGTCGAGTTTCCAGTCATACCTTCGAACATATGCACACTGGTTTCCGGTGAGTCCCGCATGGCGTCCTATTCCAACAGATACAGTAACTCACCAGAATGAAGAGGTAGGCCAATAAACAGACAGACACAAACACAAACAGGCAGTCAAAGCTGAGAGACAACATATAGACAGAGAGTCGGACAGACAGGCAGGCAGACAGACAGACAGACAGACAAAAAGACAGGCAGGCAGGCAGACAGCCAGACAGGCAAGCAGGCAGACAGACAGGCAGGCAGGCAGGCAGGCAGGCAGACAGACAGACAGGCAGGCAGGCAGGCAGGCAGGCAGACAGACAGACACATCAGAACACCAACCATGAAGATATTAGGAAGGAATTTTGCTAGCTGAAGCCGCAGCTTGGGGCCGGTCAACTTTTCCGTCATCATCTTGGCAAACAATTCAGCCGTCTTCTCACGCATCACGGCATTGGTGGAATTGCAGAAGACATCCAGCAGGTAGATGCACACTCCCTTTGACATGAGTTCTTTCACCACCTTCGAGTTGGACACCAGCGGGTGCAGAATCTCCAGGATAAGTAGTCGTGCTAAAGTGAAAAAAATACATTGACAGCTGAGTAAAAAACAAGGATTTCCTGGTAAATCGCTCTGTTCAGGCGACTTACCAGTTGGAAGGGAGTGAATCAACAAGAGAAGGTCCGGCATGACATCCGCGCTGGCAATGTCGTTGACGCACTCCTTATTGCTGACCACCGTCGAAAGGGCCTCCAGCGCGGCCTCCTGCAGCCGCGGCGCACCGTCCATCTGGAGGAGGCTGAAGAGGAGCCGGAAGTGACCGATGCACTGCATCTCCACCCCGGGACTGGATCGCACGATGTTTCGCAAGGCTTCCAGCGCCAGCTGCACGTGGGTAATCTTCTTCTGACTGATCACGTCCATGGTCGTGGTGCCCTGAGACATGGCCATCAGGGAGTGCACGTACTGCGCCTGCGAGCCCAGATACTGGAGGAGATCAACCGTGAAGGTCTTTGGTTCCTATAAAGAACAATCAAGTCATTGAATTGGGAGGCAGAAGAGTGCGTCATGCTCGATCATCCTACTTCAATTGGGAACATGGGCTGTTCGTTGTAAATCCGCACAAAAATGTCGCCCACAATCAGCTCGCTGCTGTGCGCCTCATGGACGAACGCCGCACCGAAACTGGGATCGCATTCACCGCTGCGGATCATGGTGCCGCGTTGGGTGTCGAGGTACTCGGTGAGCTGCGCGCGAGTTCCGTTGTCCCACAGGAGGTAGGGGCTCCTCACATTGCTGTTGAGGATCTTCAGGAGCTGTGGCATGAAGGACAGGCAAAAGTTATCCTAACGATCGGACGTTCCCCTGCTGCATCTAGTTTCACATCTGAATCTGCAGTACGCAACAAACCTCGTGCGGACTGACTCTCTCAAACTGTTTGGTTATGTAGACCGTTAACATGGTGGCGATCGCCTGACGGATGGAAGGGTTCGCGGGTGTAGCCATTCGCTCGCTTTTCAGGTAGCCGCCAAGGCGAGCAGTTGCTACAATGCTCAGTTTGGCCAAGTTGTTCGCAACTTCCTAGGAAAGAAGAAGCTATGTGAGTTCGAGCTAGATAAGACGGACTGACAAACCGACCGCCCAACAGACAGACAGACAGACAGACAGACAGACAGACAAACAGACAGACCGACCGCCCAACAGACAGACAGACAGACAGACAGACAGACATACATACATACAGACAAGCTGGCAGACAGACAGACAGACAGACAGGCAGGCAGACAGACACCCAAGATATGCAGATAAAGACTGCCTGGCTGACCTGTTGGTTCGAATCAGCGCTCCGTTCAACCTCGCCTTCTTCCAAGGTAAAGTCGTACCGGAAGAGGAACAGGAGGAGATGCCACAACACCCCGGCTTTGAACAGCTGCGTTTGCAGCAGCAGATCCACACAGAACGCACTCACGCATTCCACGGCCACACAGCAGAGGCGAGACAGATGCTGCGGACCGAACAGACACCAAAGTTATTAGCTATACGTCGTGACGGTCAGACGTAAAAAAACCTTCTCATACCGAGAAAAAGAGCATCCGACAGATATCGCGGATGACGTCCGGCATTTCCGCCAGCTTCTCCCGACACTGCTCGAACTGCGCCGCGACGGCGAAACAGCTAGCAATGTTCATGCAGACCTGCACACCGAGATCGTCCGGTCGGGAAGAGACGTTGAGCTGCGCGATGCAGCGGCCCAGGGCTTCCTCCAAAATCTCAAATCCCCGTTCGCGGCGCAGCTCCTCCGCGTTGAGCGGTGAACAGGCCACGGTGTGATAGACCAGTTCACAGGCCGCGGCCAGCAGGGGAACCGGCTTGGCAAACAGTCGCTCGTCTTGCGTCTCCATTGTGATGGTTCGGATCAGCATTGGATAGCCGGCGTACTTGTACGGTTGCAGTTCTAAAACAGCAGAAATAATTTAATACTAGTACAACGATCAGACGAGGTGACAGTAGGGACGACTTAGTCGCTGCAGGCAATCAAGACAGACAGACAGACAGACATATAGACTGGCAAGCAGGCAGAGGGGCAAGCAGACAGACCGAAAGCCAGACAGACAGACAAACACAGACAGACAGGCAGGCATACAGACAGGCAGACAGACTGGCAGACAGGCAGAGAGGCAAGCAGATAGACAGACAGACAGACAGACAGACAGACAGGCAGACAGACAGACAAAGCCTTTCCTATGCCCGTATGTCGCATTGCTCACATGCGCACATAGAATGTGAGGCAGACAGGCGTATTGCAGACATACCAGAACTGTAGCGACTGAACAGAATGACTTGAGTCTTCAAGATGAGCAACAGATTGCTGGGATCCGGTCCGTCTGTCACCTTTCCGGTTCGACTGCACAGGAACTCGTAGGCCTTGTTGACTTTCTCGAACATGTCCTATTCCAGACATATCAAGTTTAACGATGATCCCCACGAAAAAAAAACAGTAGGGCGACTGTCTTACTCGGCCTTCTGGATTCTTGTCGGGATGGTACTTCTGCGCAAGTGCAAAGTAGGATCTTCTCACGACGCTTTCTTCAACTCTAAAAACAAATCCTCATAGAATGCAGTATTAAATAAATTCCAATTATTAAACCGAAAGCCTTACGGTTTGCCCTCTTTCTTAACAATTCCCAGCACGGCGTAGGCATCATCCGCAGACATGGTTGGTGCTTTCTTTTCCACTTCTGTCTTCCATGCGTCCAAGACGTCTTTGAGCAGCTTAACCTGGTACGCAAAAGATCGGAATAAGGAAAACGATTATGAGTCGGCCATAGAACACGCAGACAGACATTTAGACAGACAGACAGACAGACAGACAGATAGACAGACAGATAGACAGACAGACAGACAGACAGATAGACAGATAGACAGACGGACAGTCACATAGACAGACAGAGAGACAGGCAGACAGGCAGACAGGCAGACAGACGACAGACATATAGACTGGACAAGCAGACCGGTGAACAAAAACACAGTAAAACTCTACCCGACCAACGTGAAGACTAGAAGATAATGAGAGAGTAAAAAAACGGTGACTTACTGGATCCTGGATGGGCCAATCCGGGAAGCGCTGCACGTCGCACAGATGTCGGAGATAGTAAATATTGCAAAAGAGTTCACTGGCCAGTTGTGGATAGTTGATGGTCGGAATGGGGCAGTACTGATACAGCGCGCGGGTGTTGCTCTGCAGTCGTGGACTGAAATCCGCGATGTGTGCGGCGATCTTCTCAATCATCAGCCGGCGCATCTCCATACTCCAAATGGCTTCCGGAGTGTCGAACTCGCCGAGGAATATCTCGGCGAATTTTTCCGGGCCGTAGTTTTCCAGGTAGCAAATCATGGCTTCCGGTAGGATTGGTCCGAGTACGCTGCGCTGCATCAGCGTGGATGCCTTGGCTTCATCGCTGCGGAACGCCTGCTTGGTGTGAGTGTAGTGGAGGAAGCGTCCGATCGGAAGCACATTCGAACCGATGTACATCATCGTGAAAAAGAAGGCACCGGAAAGGTAGAGCCGAGGAAGCATCGGATTATCTTGCATGACCAGGAACAGAAGGGTGGTCACCTGAAAGAACGCCAAAGGACTAAATGCAAGAAAACTTAAGGGTAAATTGGCTAGACGCCTACCCGCTCCACCAAGGTTGGATCAAATGTGAGCAGGAGCTGAAAAAGAGTAAATGCTTAGTTTAAATAGATTAACTGCGAATTCGAGTGTCTGTCTGCTCTGTCTGTCTGTCTGTCTGTCTGTCTGTCTGTCTGTCTGTGTGTCTGCCTGTCTGTCTGTGTCACACACCTGCACGATGTGTGGCATGCAAGCCGTGTCGGTCAGCAGTCGCTTTGCTTTTGGTAGCGGCCTGATTACAGCATCATCGGCATTCCTGGCGAACGAATAAAACATATGCTGAAAGTACAATAAGCGTAACACCCGATAATGGCTTACCTGCTGGGATAGAACTCGCAAATCTGAATAAGCATCCCGAGGATCAATGAAGCCAGTTCGCTCTCATTCAGTACTTGAGTGCCGGTCGCGACCAGAGTCCACTTGAGCTGCGGAACGTTCTGCAGCGGCCGCCAACCGTCCATGCCTTGGGCCCAACACCGGGTTTTTGGATTGATGTCACCAGCTTCCCACAGTTCTTTCAGCTGCGATATAATAAAAATGCAGCTTCAAATTCCGAAAAACGAGGAAAGACGAATCACACTGTCACCTCACCTCCTGCAGACTGTACGGGCCCAAGCGCTCCTTTTCGACATTCCCATAATACCATTCCTTCTCCGTGTCCCGTCGCAGTTCCGGATTCGACTCAATTACATTTGACTGGAAGCAAAAGAGAAACGTCTCATCTGAGGCATATCCGGGTTGCCAGTCTGCATGTATGCCTGTATGTCTGCTTGCCTGTCTGTGTGTCTGTGTGTCTGTCTTTCTGTCTGTGTCTCTTGTCTGTATGTCTGCCTGCCTGTTTATCTGTCTGTGTGTCTGTCTTTCTGTCTGTGTCTGTGTGTCTGGGTGTCTGTCTGTGTGTCTGCCTGCCTGCCTGTCTGTCTGTCTGCTTGCCTGCCCGTGTGTCTGTCTGCCTGCCTGTTTATCTGTGTGTGTGACTGCTTGCCTGCCTGTGTGTATCACTGTTCACTGGACTGTCTGAATCAGTCTCCTACTACTAACCTGTGTGTGAACATACGCACGGTTGGTGTGAAAGTGCGCCAGAGTGAGGATGTCCACCAAAACTCGCACACCGTTGGCGTCGATGAAGTCTTTAACGTTTTGCTGGAAAACCCGACGCATTTACAAATCAAGGCGCAAGTAAAACAGTTCAAACACAGACCACGAGCACACTCACCTGATTCAAAATCAGCTTGCTCAGAAACAGGAGCAACCTGTCCCGTTCTAATTTATCCGAGCACTGCAAGACAGATCGAGTTACCGGCTGATCAGACTGCCTGGAGTGCTTATGCATGAAGTGTTTACGACGATGACTGACTTTCTCCAGCATGATGGTCATGTATTTGGTGTCATTGAAGGGGCCAATCGTTTCGTGACAGCGTCCATAGACGATCGTCATGGCTTGCAGACAGTTGCCCTTCATGAGGGCTTTTTGTGACAACAGGAACCGATGATAGAGATCAAAGAAGAATTCTTGCCTGCAAATAGAGAAATCATCAGGAATTACCCAGCGCAGGTCTAGATCCTTACTAGATCGAAGTCTAGATCGGTGCAGGCACTCACGGCTTATTCATCGGATTAGCCTCGTCCGCATTTTCCCCTTCCTCCAGCAGCAAGCGGAGAAAGTAGTCCCCAATCTTGATTTCCTCCGCCAGGCAGTTATAAGGCACCTAGACAGAAATGGTGAATTAGGAAACAGAAGGCGGAAACAGAAGGCGGACTTCTCGGGCGGTACCTCAAACTCCACGTGGTTCCATGCGATGACCGTTCCAGCTCCGAGATCTTTGTCCACATTGAAGGCGCGAATTTCGTTCTCCAGACACTCTCGTAATTCTTCCCGGGTCTGTAAAGCAAACCCAAAAACGAGTGAAAATCCCTCATCCACACAGCAGCAACACTTCCGGCGTACTCGGTGGTTCCAGATAAGGTTAGGCCTTGCGTGGTCCTGAAGGAAGCGATAGTAAAAAAATTCCCAATTGGCCTCGCTCTTGATCTTCTGCCGCCGTTTCCGCAGCACCACGATCCGCTGAACCTTCTCGTCCACGTTCTCCATCCCGATCCGGGTCCGCCAATGCTGCAGGATGTTGTTGACCCGCTTCTCAATCAGTTTCCACTGGACGTTCCCGCGGTTCTTATTCTGAATGTCCTATATCAGACGAACAAGAAACCTTCTTCCTCTTTAAATTTCCTTTTAAGCGAAACTTTCTAGATAAATCCAACGACAAGACTGAGTACACAGGGGGGTTCGATGTATGGGCAAAAGGGGCGGGGCAGGGG